>JBCEWC010001792.1:0-38277 GCA_038996855.1 Solanum aculeatissimum | reverse complement strand
GGAAGAATTTGGTATTCCTATCCCCTTCCTTCAACCAGAGGGCTCTTGATTTTTGCCTCCATTTCTCTTCCTCCTGTCTTGCCAAGGTTTCAAATTCCACCAAAATTGTTGCCTTGACCATCAGCTCTTCAGTTGATAATTCTCTATCTTCCTGAGTTTTATCCAGAGCTGACAATTCTTCCAGCAATTTACTTTTCCTGTTAGCCATTTCAGCAAGTCACTATACTCCAGCTCTTCAGTTTCTGTTTCAGTAGCCTTAGTTTGCTGCAGAATCTGTAGTCTGGGCATCCCTCCACTTTGAACCCTTCCCACCATTCCTGGACCATTTCCTTAAATCCCCTGACCTTGATCTACCAATTCTCAAATTTGAAATAAGGATGCCTATGCTCCCATTCCCCACACTCCAAAATTATGGGGCTGTGGTCTGAGGTTACTCTAGGTAAAATTCTTTGTCTGATCTTTTTAAAACTTTCCTCCCACTCAGATGTGAATAAAACTCTGTCCAGTCTTGCATTATTTGAGTGATTTGCTCCCCTGACCCAAGTATACTTGCCCCCAACTAGGGATAAGGCTCCAGGCTCATATGGCTTTTTGAATGAGCTTTTACCGGGCTTTTCAGGATATGCTGAGGGAGGATATTATGAACACTACCCATCACTTCCATTCCCGTCAATTGTTTGAGAAGAGCTTCATATGTTGCTTTTATTCCTAAGAAATCAGGGTCTCTAAACTCTCAAGATTTCAGATCTATAAAACTCATTAGTGGAATCTATAAAAATCAATGGTAAGCTTCTAGCAGAGAGGCTGAAGAGGGTGGTGAGCAAGTCGTTTATCAAGCATCCATTATCTTTCATTAAAGGGAGACAAATCATGGATACTACACTAATAGCCGACGGTTTTTTGGATTCTAGGCTCAAAGGTGAAGATCCAGGTACTAGTCGTAAAGTAGATGTTGAGAAGGCTTATAATCATGTCAATTAGGAGTGCCTTTTCAATATTCTTAAACAAATGGGTTTCGGTGAGATGTGGTTAAAGTAGATTGGATTTTGCATCAAGACTGTTAGGTTCTCGAGCCATGGGAATGGAGAAGGTATTAGCCACCGATACCCTACATGATGGCCCCTACATGATACAAATCCGTTTCGATATTCTTGAGAAGGTATTGGCCATCGGTGACCATACTTCCGTAAAAGTACCATTGGGCGGTGGTTCCACTTTTTCCTAAGGAACCCCAAACAAAAAATCAATCTCACATACAGAAAATCAATCCGCCAGCTTGACTAAGAGTTTCAAATCGAAAAAATAAATTGCAATTTACTTAAGATGAAGGAAGAAAGTGACGGCTTCAAACTTCTAGTCATTAAGACTTCTATGAATGAAAAGTAAGGAAGTCCTTTTCTTGACTCAGTAAGGTCGCGTACAGGGAGATCCTCTTTCACCTTTCCTCTCCTTGCTATAACCATGAAGGATTTCAAAAACATGATAAGGGGGGCTAGTGGCTGAAAGGGTTTCAACTTAGGCAACAATTGAGTACAAGAGATGCATATATGCAGATGGTACTGTTATTTTCTATGAAGCTAAGGCAGAACAACTTATCTTTGTGAGTATGATTTTGGTGATCTTTGAGGTTACTTCTGGTCTGTGTGTGAATTGGAGGAAGAGCAGTCCATTTCCTATCAAATTAGTATCACATATGCAGAGTCTGGCTAGCATATTGGAATGTAGAATAGACCTATTGCCAATAGTGTATCTAGGCATGCCTTTTATGCAACAAACATAAGGAGTTGAAAATTTGTGATAGAATAGTGGAAAAAACTGAAAAGAAGATATCGAAGTGGAAAACTCAATACCTTTCTCAAGGAGGAACAATTACTCTGACTAATTCAGTTTTGGATCCACTACCAACTTATGTAATGTCATAATTCCGCATTCCTTCCGAGGTGGAGAACAAGTTGGATAAGTTGAGGAGAAATTTTTGTGGATGGGAAATAAAGAGGGTAAAGAGAAAACATTTGGTTAACTGGCACACTACTTAGTTGAGCAGGCATTCTAGTGGTCTTGGTATCAGAAATTTGAAGGTGCAAAATGATTGCCTGCTGATGAAGTCGCTCTGCAGATTTTCTAGGGAGGATCATGCATTGTGGAAGGAAGTAATTCATAGCAAATATGGGCAGAATTACTGATGGTGTATTAACATGGTATCTAGCACTTATGGTGTTGCAGATTGGAGAACAATTGCGAATCTTTGGTCCAAACTGGCAAGGAGCTTACATTATAAAGTGCAGAATGACACCAAGATCCTTTTATGGAAAGAGAACTGGATTGGACATGAGACCTTAATGAACTCATATCCAGATCTATTCTCTTTTATATCCAGATGCAACAGTAGTTGACATATGATCTCCTCAAGGATGGAACAGCTCCTTCAGAAGACAGATGATTGATTGGGAAGTGGAGAGAGTTGTTGATGCTGCAATTAAGTGGATTTAAAGGTATAACTGCAGTGTCTGATACAATAAGGTGGAAGCACGACAATGATGACAGATTTTCAGGGAATAGGCTTTACAGGAAGAAAGGGATAGAGAAACCAAGGTGTAAGACAGGCCCCTGGAAGCAGGTCTAGAAAAACATGGTTCAACCAAGGTAAAGTATTTTACTTGATTGATAGTTAGAAAAGCATGTCTTACCTAGGAAAGATTACAAAGGAGAGGTTTCCATATAGCATCTACACCACTTATTCCCACATTGCAAAGTTACTCCACAGGTTTGGGCATTATTTCTTAGCCTCAAGAAAACTCTGTGGAAACTGTCAGGACATACAACAAACAGGTCTTAGCTTCTGGATCAGGAGAGTAGGAAGCAAACGTCAGAAGAAGTGGTGGAGAATAACTCCAGCTAGTATATGGTGGACAGTATGAAAGAGACTAGATGTTTTAAAGATAGTTTTACTTCCATTCAAAAGATTAAATGGAACTGTACTATAACCTTTCATTTTTGGTGTAAAGAAGAAAGGTAGAGCAAGTTGAACAGTTAGTAGATCTTTTAGGATCCTTGTAATTGCCGTAGTTATTGTTTTGGTTCACAATATTTTGTAGGTCTCCAACATGTCCTTGATGTTGAGGAATACAATATTACCAATCTCAAAAAGATAATGCCAATTATTTCTTAAAAATGGAGAGCTGAAAAGTCAACATCTTCAACATCTATAGATACCTAAATGCTTGGAGAGTTTGAATTAAGATTTAAATGTATCAACATTGAGATCAACACAGAATTATTGTCTAATAAGATAATTATTATCAGGTTCAACAAGCATGTTTAGATGTAATTGTACTGATGGAACTTGGTACTCAATCTTGTATACATGTATGTTTAAATATTTAAGACACTTAACCGAGCCGGATCTGGTGTATCATAAGGGATTTGCCTTTTCTATTGAATCCTGCGGATTGGATCAAAAACAATTCTTGAATGAGGCCAGGGATGAATCGAAAAAGAAATCTTTATTGGTTCTACCTCCTATTTTTTATGAAGAGAATGAATCTTTTTCTCGAAGGATCAGAAAAAAATGGGTCCGGATCTCCTGCGGGAATGATTTGGAAGATCCAAAACAAAAAATAGTGGTATTTGCTAGCAACAAAATAATGGAGGCAGTCACTCAAGTCTTCATAATTTTTGTTGTTCAATATTGGAAAATTATTTATTTATTTATTTATTGAGTAATCAACATTTTCTATAGATGCCTCAAAAAAATATGTACAATAGAGTTCAGGGGTGAAGCATGACTATTCACCTTCCTACAAAATGACTAAAATTTCTCCTATCCTACTGGTTGAAAGACTACTCTATCAGGAGAGTATAGCTCCAAGTGCAAGATGGATATTCCTTGCTCATTATCAAACAACCACTTATTCACAAACTTCGTGTTGGGAAAATAGTTTTCATTTCCCATCTCATGGAAAACCCTTTTCGCTCTGCTTAGCCTTATCCCCCTCTAGGGATATTTTAGTGATAGGTTCTATAGGAACTGGACGATCCTATTTGGTCAAATACCTAGCGACAAACTCCTATGTTCCTTTCATTACACGGTATTTCTGAACAAGTTCCTGGATAACAAGTCTAAAGGTTTTCTTCTTGATAAGATCGATATTGATGATAGTGACAATCTTGATGCTATTGACGATATCGATCGTGACTTTGATACGGAGCTGGAACTGCTAACTAGGATGAATGAGCTAACTGTGGATATGATGCCGGAAATAGGAGTGCAAAAACATAAAGCAAATAGTAACATTCAACTATTAGTAATCCATACATTGAGTAACAGCTAATGAAAACTATTCAATCTTAGTAATGCTTGTTGCCATTTCTTCTGATCCTTTCCTCTGATGTGGAGATGAAGTACAATTTCTCTGCATATATGATCCTCTTCATAGCTGGAGCCCTGAAGTTAAGTTTTTTCCTTTCTTTCCAGATACTCGCAATGGTCATAGCAAAAACATAACTAGCTATTGTCCCGTGACCAGATTTTCATTTTGCTTGTTTACAGGCCCACTGCAGATTTTCTTTCCAAGCATTGCTGACCTTATAATTTCCCATTCATACACATTGTCTGCTCCAAAGTTTTCTTGTAACTCTAAATCCAAAGAATAAGTGGTTAAAAGCTTCCTCATGAATGCCACAAAAGGCGCTTTCCAGCAGTACTTGGATGCCAAATTTTCAATAGTCTGTCCACTGTGGCAAGCCTTTTGTTGTGTAGCTAGCCAAAGTGTAAACTGGAATCTTGGATGAATGGTTGCTTTTAGAGCTATATTTTTTCCAATCTTCTTTGGGATATTGGGGCATTAACTTAACGTACATTTTCTTGGTAGAGAAACCTTTCTCAGCGTGTACTAACAAGAGCCTAGTTGATAGGTTTCCATGAAAGCCTTGATGCTTAGAATCAAGTCTTTGGTATCCATTATCTTCCTATCACCCAAGACACAGCTTTTGGTGTAGTGATAGTTTCCAAGCTTCTTGTCTTTATATAATGAGTGTGTATCCATTATATCCAAAGACAATCTTTTTTCCTGGCTATATCCCATAGGTGCTTCAAAATAGCTGCCTTGTTCCAGAGCTCTAAGTGCATGATATTTAATCCTCCTGCAGCCTCTGGTCTGCACACCTTTTCCATGTGACCAGTGCCTTCTTTGAAATAGACACACTCCCCTTCCAAGGGAAGCCCTACAAATGGTGTTGATCATCTTTATAACCTTCTTTGGGAATAGAATTCCAAATATAATAGACTTTATCTGTTGCACACTTCCGGAATAAGATAATAGATTGGCAGACCAACAAGTGATCCTAGCAGTGATCCTATTAGGCTGATGAATGCAGCATTTCATAGTCCACTGTACAAACTTTGCAGGGAAGCCTAGATCGATCATCATTCTTCTAAGAGAAGTCCTTTCAAGTGTATCATAAGCTTTTCTAAGGTCTATCTTCATAACACACCTAGGGGAGATCTGCTTCCTATTATATCCTTTAAAGAGTTCATGGCTAAACAGTATGTTATCTATTATGCTCCTGCCCTCAATACATGCAGATTGAGCATGTCAAATTAGCCTATCAAGTACCAGTTTCAACCTCCTGGTTAAGACCTTTGAAATAATTTTGTACAATGTTGTACAACAAGCAATAGGTCTATAGTTTTTTACCTTTGTAGGGGCTGGGACCTTTTGGACCAGGGTATTGCAGTAGTGTTGATCATGTCTGGTAGTACTCCTGAAATGAAAACGTTCTTTACAGCTTTGAGTTCATCTTTTACTCTGCTCCAGGTCTGGATAAAGAATTCAATTGGAAATCCATCAGCACCAGGGGCTTTGTCTTTTGGCATATCCTTGATTGCCTCTGTAATCTCCTCATCTGTTACCTCTTGTATTATAACCCTCTTTGCTGCTCTAGAGTAAGGCATGACCCTGTTTTAATAATCTCAGTATTAGGCCATGGTAATTCATCTGCACAGGCACCCATCAATGAAGTGAACACAGTGATAAACTCCTTTTCTATCAGAGTTGGATCTACTTGTTTTCTCCCTGAGTCAGTGTAGATAGTACTAATTGCATTCCTGCTTGATCGAATTTTCCACTGAGCATGGAAGTACTTGGAGTTTGAGTCGCCACATTCAATTCAAGTGGCCCTGGATTTCTGTCTTAAATTTGTTCCTCTTATGGCACTCCATCTGACAATATCTTCTAGGGTATCCTTTTCCTGATCAAACAATCCTTGAGAAAACGGATTCTGCTGAATTTTTCCCTGCACAATCTCCAGAGTCTCTCTAGCTTTTGCTAGCTTCTGTTTGTATGATGCCATATATCCATTTGTATCTTTCAGTATCAACTTCAATTCTTTCAGCTTTCTCCACACATTCTTCATAGGTTGTTCATGGTATTGTTGCTCCCATACTGTTGTCACCGTATCTCTAAACTGAGGTAGTTCCATGACATTTTTATATAGTCGGAAGGGCCTTGGATGCAGTAAAACATGAGAGCACCAAGTTATGAGAATAGGTGAGTTGTCTGATACCGACGGATTCATATAATCTGCTTCAACATTCCCATAACTTTGAAGCCAATGGTAATTCCCTAAAGCCCAATCTATCTTGCTGTAGACCCTTGTACTAGTCGCCTGCTTATTGCACCATGTGAAATGACATCCTTTTGATCTAAGAGGAGTAAGTTGTAGCTCATCTATTAGTGCTTTGAATCCTTGGGTTTCAGCCAAAGTAACAGGTGACCCCAGCCTATCTTCAGAGGATAATACACTGTTGAAATCACCACAAAGTATCCAAGCCTTTTGAGCCTGGACATTTAGTTTCTTTAAATCACTCCACAAGACTTCCTTTTGGTGAACATCATTTTGTGCATACACTACAGTTAGATACACTGCGCAGTGGCCCCAGATATCCTCGACCAAGCAATGTATAAATTGATTAGTAATTCGAAGGACCTGGAGATTGATGTGGGGTTTCTACAGTACCCATATCCTCCCATTCAGAGCCGCAGGATAATTACAACAAACATTCCATCCCTGGGCAGTTTTTTTTTGTGGGGATCTTCTTTGACCTGGGTTCCTGGACTTTTGTTTCCATACACCCGAATACATCAATTTTATTCTTCAAGAGAAAGAGTTTCACCTCTTTCTGTTTATGGATCTTATTCAGGCCCCTAATTTCCAAGTGGAGAGAATCATGGAGGCCTGTAATCTCCTAGCCTTCCAACTATGGGTGTAGCTTCAGTAATTGCTGGAAGTGTTTCTCTTTTCCCTTTGTTACTCTCTTCAATAGTTACTGGTTCAGGATTAACACCAAGTACAAATCCCCCACTTCTAGTAGGGATGCTGGTATTCATAGTGTCTCCTTTACTCAGCTGTTACTGTGCATGGTTGAGGTGTACATCTGCCCCTACTACCTTTTCATTTGCATCAGCCTTAGGCTGCCATTCCGCTTGGTAATAGCTACCTTTTTCTTCCTGTTTCTCCTCTTCCTTTTCTGGGGTTGTTTGACCTCCTCATCTGCAAAGTCTTGCTGCTCCCTTGTATCCTTGTTGTACCAGCACTCAAGGACATCATGTCCAAACTTTAAACAATCATCACAAAAGCTGGGTGTCCAGTCATACTCAATTTGTTGTTGCAGGTATCCATATGGAGTTTCAATCTCCACTTCCGTAGGCAGAGGCTGAGAGACATCAACTTCAATTAGGACCCTAGCATAGAAAATTTTTCCAGCATGAGCTGTGAAATTGTCTGTGTACATAGGTTTTCCAACCACACTAGAACCATGCTAAGTGCTTCAGCAGACCAGTATTCAACTGGGAGTTCGGGAAACTTAACCCATAGAGGAATGATGCTCAACACATCCTGATTAAAAGAAAAATCGACCTCCCACAGCTTGAGCACCATAGGTTTATTCTTGAACGTGTAAGGCCCTGCTAGTAGGATCTGATCCCTGTCCTTGATGGATTGAAACCTGAATATGAAATATCCCTGTGGATGCAGCAGTATCTGGGGTTTTGCAACAAAGGTCCACACACTAGTCACAAAGCTGTCCATGGACTGCTCATATGGGGTGTCCCCAATGACGTATCCAATCAGAGAATTTTTCCAATATTCTAGTTACGTTTGCATACCACTCTCATCAATTTTTACAACCACTTTTCCATTTCGATCTACCGGAGGTACATAGGTCAGCAGCTTGCCCATTTGTGAGCTTCGATTTCCTCTAGTGACCTCAGCAACTGTTGGTGTTAGGTTGGTGGACGTACCTGCCTCAGAAAACTGAAGTCGTCGAGCAGCATAGTTCTCCTTCCCCTTCTCTTGAATAGATCTGAGCTCTATCTCTTTCTCTGAGCTGCTAGTTTCTTGGTCTCCTCAATCGATTGATATGTCAATGGTAGGAAGCTTCCAAAAGTTGGTGGTGGTTGCTCCGTCTGTATTCCGTTTGCAGGTGTAATCATCTTCCCCGTCTTGGGTTTGGGTTCCATCACTCTTCTCCGACGTCGGACCATCAGTTCTCAGTGATAATAGCAAGCCTCACTATCATGCACCGAGAGCCAAGTCCCCCTCCCTTTTTCAATAATAGTTTTGATTGTTGCATTTTCAATATTGGAAATTTAGTATAAGAGGAATACATTTTCAAGTTGAAATCTTGGCTCCAGTTAAATTTGATTGAGGTTTATTGGATAAGTAAGAGTCGATGGAAAGTGACATGTGAATTTAGTGGACACAGATATGGAAGATTGCTGTAGTGCCAGAAACTTAATGTTTTATGTAGCTGATGTTGCTAATCAGATAGATCTCAAAGGCCATATGATCACTCAAATAAAAAAAGCTTAAGAGAGAAATAAAAGGTAGCTTTGACAAATATTTTAATGATTGAGGCTATTAAATGTCTTTCTTAAAAGTGATACAAAAACCTTAAAAGACAAAATGTTAAATAGTTCAAAAGTTAATTTGATGTGGAAACAACTTGACTTAAACTTGAATTATTGAATGATAGATAAATTTCAGGATATCCTAAAATAGAAAGAGTGTTATGTAAGTTTGGAGTAAGAGGAGTATTTCTGAAGCTTGTAAAAGCAGAATAATACATCTCTGTAAATGTGACAGACATTTGTTAAAAAATGCATGCCTACTGTGGTATTTATGTTGAGATTCAGTGCATATTTTCCTGTATTTTTGAGGTTTAGCTGAATCATGATTAACTTTATGATTCTTTTTATGTTATATTTGATGGTCATTATATTCTCATCCTGTTGTTTCTAGGGTAGTCAAAATAATGGCTTTGTGATTGGATCACCTTCTACGGCGAAAACAACTCAATTTAAGCCATCAATGAGCAGATCTATCCGCATCACCGACGTGAGTTGTCCTTAATATGTTTGATGTTCTCAAGTTAGCCCCTCATAATGCTTAGTTTAGACTTTATATGCTCTCAATGTTGTTTGAGATTGCAATGCCCTCTGTATTAGTTGGTATTTTCACAATTGCTCAACAACTCTTTTGAATCATGAAGAACACTTTGTCTTTTGGGGGATCTTATAGTGATGGGAAAGTTTAGTCCCATATATAGATGGCTTTCTTTGAATATTTTCATCATTGGAGTCTCATTATTGTATCTTAGAAGTTCTTCCTGGTTTCATAATCAAACTAATTTTTAGTGTCAACTGTGAACAACTTTGAAGTGTTCAGTACTAAGCAAGAGACAGTCCTCTTGTGATTGCTGTCCTGTATCTGTAATACACAATTAAGGTCTGAATAATCAGGAATCCTATCTTCTTTTTGACCATAAAAATCCGAACTAAATAATTTCTGGCTGATCATTGGTTACGGAGAGGTTAGCACTATATCTTTGCTTGCGAGAAAGAGAATGCACATTCATTTGATCCTGATCCTTGTGGAATGATTGCAGATATACTTATCCATTATTATTTAGGGTCTCAAATGACAATGGTGGTTGGAATATATATTCCAAGGACCTTCCTAGTCGAGATTTTACAAGTCAGCCAAATTTCTACAATTGTAATATCACCAATTTTACAGCTGAAAAGGCTTTGGACTTATTTCCATTTATACCTCATAGACCATGTAGTCCCTATTGTCATTAGTCTTCACCCTTAAGCATATCTGCAAAACATTAGCATCTGAGAGCAGTGCAAGTCTTTTCTGCTGCATTTGAACTTCTTTGAGCTTTCAAAAGGAAGAAAACTATGTCTATTTATTTAGTATACATTTTGCGGTTTGTTTTAATATACGCACTCACATCGATCTGGGGAATAGGGCTAAAATGAATCCTGTACAACAACAACATACCCAGTGAAATCCCACAAGTGGGGTCTGGGGAGGGTAGAATGTACGCAGACCTTACCACTACCTCAAAGGTAGAGGAGAGACTGTTTCCTGAAAACCACTCAGATTAGTACTCGGCTTTATTATTTGGAAGACAAAATCAAAGTTTTGTCGTGTTATAACCCACTTGGCTTGTTAGCCAAAGGCCAAAAATCATGTCATCATGTCCAAGGGTCGTATCTACCTCTTCTAGGTTGATTTATTATTGGCCTAAAAGCAATCTAAAAGAAATGTAAAAGACTAACATCTTAGGAGGCGTCTATCGTCCCATACTAATGTCCAAGAGGCATTGGACTTCTGATTTGGCAAAGTTCTAGACTAAAGAAAATATAAGGAACCTAATTAGCCACAATGTCAGACACAACAAATAATACGAGCAGGTAGCACATAAAATCTCATGAATACCTCTTAACTAGCATGCTTGAAAACACAAACAAGTAGTGCAAGGGCCTAGATTTGCTAAGTGTGTGTATCACAAATCAACATTCAAATGTTTATTTTATTAATCAAAGAAGAGAACATTTTTAAAAGAAATTAAAAAAGATTTTTTATTCTTTTTGAAATATTAGCATATTATTAAAAAATATTTATCAAGACCTATAAACATGATTTCTAAGTGAAACACTTGTTTAAAAGATTAAGCAATATTACTTAACTTTCTAAAAAAGAACATATTAGCTAAAAAATCTATTAAGGCATGATTTCTAAGAAAAGAATTATTGAAAATTCATGGTTTCTAAAATAATCATAACATATTAATAGTTCCTAGATAAATCCTATATACATTATATCTAATCATATAACATGCTAAAAATTATTTAAAATTCTATAGGCATGATAAAAAAATATATTATTTGGACATGCTTTGGAACAAAACAAAAGGAATAAATGAAAATTATTAAAAACCTATAGGCATTGTATCTATGTTTTGAAACAAAGGAAATAAAAACTTAGTAAAATCCTATAGGCATGGTATCTAAGATATTTTTAGACATGATTGAAACAAAGGAAGTAAAACTTGTTAAAATCCTATAGCCATGGTATCTATATAAATCACATGTTGAGAAAAATATTTTTTGATCCTACAATCTTGGTTTCTAGATGTTAACAAGTTTTAAGAACATTATTAAAATCTTAAGACATTATTTCTTCATAATAGATTAAAAATTGATAATTATTCCCAATCATTCAAACCCTATCTACATGATATCTAAATCACATAGTACACAAGATATAGACAATTATGTAACATGTTGAATATGCATTTATTACATCACATGCTTAAAAATGTGCGCAAAATTACATGCCTAATGATATTTCCTAAGGCCTTTAAATATAATATCAAATAATTAGTACACTATTAATGGACTATTTTAAAATAAACAAAGATAGTAGTTAAAGCATGGTTAAAAATAGAATCAAACACACAAATTATGATTAAAAAAAACAAGTAGCACATAGATTACCCTCTCCCATAGTCTCCAATTTTATTGTTACAATATTACATACCAAAATAAATAGAATTCAAAAAAACAACATAGAGTATATAAAAATAATAAAATCTTCAGCGCCAACTTCCAAATTCATCATCGCCCCTAGCGAACTCTTCATTCTTGAACTAAGTTCAAACCCCTGCTAAAAAAAAACACAGAAAAAAATAGTGAATCCGAGGAATAATAGTATGCTAAATAAAATCACTAACTGGTCAAGGGGATAATAAACAAAATCCGAATAGCAAAACTAGTTACCGGAGAGAGAGTTTTTGAGAATAGTCTATAGCAACCTTCCCTTTCTTTTTTTTTTAGAGAAAGAGAGGAGAATGTTAAGTGGAGAAGTAAATCGTGTGTATTGTCTGTTCTATGCGTATGAAAAGGATTCATTTATATAGTGGAGCAAGGAGGAAAATAAAAGACAAGCAAATCAATCAAAATAATTTAATATTACTATAAAAAGTTAACATAATACGGGATTCGGTCAAGCTTCCAAGAGTAGCTAAATAAGGAAAACAATTTTTGGAAAAGGAAGAAATAGCAGTACCTAGAAATTTCTACAAAAGTATAATATAGCTAATTAATTTACCATAATGAAGGTGTACAGAAACTGATAATTAACCAAACATGCATTAATATAAAAAATCCAAAAGCTTTCTATCCATACAAACTAATTAAGGACAACTAATCAAATTAGGGGGGGAGGATCAAAGATTGAGAAAAATCAGCCAATATCAAAATATTTGGGATTACTGGGCCAAATTCATGGAAAGCAATGTATCAATGACTATTGCAAATGAATAAAAAATTCAGCCTACCACATACAAAATTTTGAAAATACAATACCACATCAATACAAAAATGGGCAATAGAACAACATACTTGGACGGAATCGAGAGAATTTGCCATTAATCTCCAATTTTTTTGTGAAATTGATCAGCTATTACTGTCATTGCCATTGACCAGTCATTGGTCGGCGCAGTTGCTTTTATTTCCCGTTTTCGGATTGGAGAGTGGGCGTTCAATTTTGAGATGTGAGAGGGGTGGTTTTTGGGGTAGTTTTCCCAATAGTTTTTTTTGGGTGGTGTTTTTTAGGACGGAAAAGAGGAGAGGGGTACGGGGTTTCGCCAACGGGTTTAAGGATTTTGTCGGTGAGAGGAGAAAAGAGGATGGCGGGGACAAGTTTGGCATGTGGTTTTGGTGTTTGTATGGTGGTTTTGGGAGAGTTCTGATGAGGTGGGGCCCCGTCGGTGGTATGGTTCAACATGCTTTCGCTGGAAAAGGGGAAAGAGGGAAGACGGTGGTTGTTCAGTGGTGAAGGGAGAGAGGGAGGTGGTGGAGCACGGGTTATATCAACAAAATTTTGCCGGCAAATAGAGAAGTTAACGACAGCTTAAGGGCAAAGGTAAGGAGAAAGTGGAAAATGGAATTAGGGTCTGAGGTGTTTTGGATTGAAAAAGGAAATAAAATAATTTTTCTATCTAGACCATTGGATTAAGAAAAATGGATGGTCAAGATTAACTTTTTACAAAATGGGTCGGATTAAGAAAAATGGATGGTCAAGATTAACTTTAACATTCTCACTAGCATTATTGGTGACAACTTGTACAACATTTTTCAGCCCGATTCTTTTAATAGTGCTCTCAAATAAGTTGAACATTTTGGTGGAATCGGTAGATTCATTGTTAGCATCAATAGAATTGAGGAATACACTTTTGGAGAATTCACCAAAATATTAATGATCATTTTGCCATTTTGTGTCGTCAATTTGTCCATCATAATGGAACATCCAAACTTTGTCCATTGCACTCTATGCTCATCAATAATTTTGTCTACTTTTTTCACCTCCTTTTTAAGGTAACTCTTACTTCATGGAAAGTAGGAGGCTTCATTCCGGGCCATGTTGTCCTACTGTCTCAATAAATTTGTGAAATGATTTGTGATTAACACAATTAAATGGGAGCCCCGTATCATACATCCACAATGCAAAAACACTTACCACACGTTCCCTTAGAATTTTCTTGGTTTCATCTAAACCTGCTCCCTTTTGTTGTGATTTTTGAGAAAAATAGAGATTAAGAGGGCCTTTCGTCACATTTCGCCCCGTGGATGAAGCACTTTCACTAGAAGACATCTTTTGAGATTTCGAGGGAGACATCATTTCATCATATTCATCCATATCATCATCATAATCAACATTAATCACGGGTTCTTCTTGCTGCCTCATTTGATATTTTGGATTATTCGCCTTTTTATTTTCCACATACACCCTTATTTCTTCTCTAATTTCGGCCGGACAACTTGGACATTGTTTTATATTTCTATTTCCACCCATTAAATGTTACGTGTGTCGACTAATTCCACCATGATAAGAAACTTTACAAAACATACAAATAATGGAATCTTTTGTTGGTCCTTGAATGGCATAATTCCATCTAATGTCCTTTTTGTTATGATCAGAGGCCATTGAAATCATACTATTCATGGACAAATTAATATAAATTAGTATACAACACAATTGTATTAATAAAGAACGATTACAATTTTTTTTAAATATGGGCAGAAGTCTGAACGACAGTATTTGAAAGCAGAGTTGCTCTTGCTCACTTCATAAAACAACAGAGCAACTGACAGGCTGGAGAAGAACTTAACTACTGAAGAAGAAAGAAGAAGATAAGAACTGAAGAAGAAGAAAAAAAGCAGTCGTTGCCTTTGGAAGTTTGGAACTGGAGAAGAAGAAAGAAGACAGAAGAAGAAAGAAAGAACAAAGAAGGGAAGAAGAAGAAGAAACGAAGAATAGAAGAAGAAGCTTACCTGAACTCGAAGACGCGAGCTTCCTGGACAAGAACTCGAAGACGCATCGCTGGCTAGAGAAGACTGAAGAGAGTCAAGGAAGGCATAAAGTGAAGAGAAAAGAGAGTCACGCCTCATATTAAATCCTAATATTTTTTTTAAATCATTAAATTAGGTCTTTTTAAAAAAAAATTCAAAAAGGCGATGTCTATGCGCCTCGCCTCACCTGTGCGCTTGTTGCCTTTTCCTTGCCTTATGTCGCCTTTTGTAGCAGCGCCTCGCCATGATTGTAAAAGGCGACACGCTATCGCCTCGCCTCGCCTTTCGCCTTACGCTCAAAGGTGAACGCCTTTCAAAACACTACGTAAACTACATTTCAAACTCAAAGTTGCAGTCAAAATTCCCATCGGAGGTCATTACGATCAAATATGGGTCCCATTTCCTAACTTCAAAATTACTTAATTTCTACCAAGTGGCCCAAAACGCACTCGGAAGCCTCAGGAACCGAACGAAAGGTCGTCCTAGACCAAATTCGGTGTTTCAAAGCTAATTGCATTGTCAGAATTTCCATTTGGGCATGTTTTCCAAGAATGTTGACGAAAGTCAACTATTGGCCTTATTCTGAAGGCTAAAAGGCAAAACTCGGTATAAACACTGAAAACTTCTGTACTCCAACCGAACATGCTTCTAGCATAATTTGGCCATTTCGGAGCTGATGGATCTATCAGAATTCCATTCTGAGGCAATTTACTCAAACTTTACTACTAAACTTGTTTTTCCAATTTAAATAGGTTTTTTAACACAAAAATTGTACATTTTCCAACCGAACGACCAAGCGACCGAACTATCAGTGTCAGCATGTCATAAATGATTTGGGGTTGCTATGAGAATGCTCGAACCGATGCAAATGATGCAAAAACAAAGAAATGACCTGGAGGGTCACTACAACATGCTTTCAAATTCTTATTTCCCAAACCTCCCTCTTTTTTGTTGGTTATAACAACATTCGACTTAAACAAATGAAATTTCTTTTCCGCTTCTCCATTACCTTGCCATGGAAAATTTCTTCTTATTGTATCCAACCTTTGAATGATCTTCCCAAGCATAGGAAAGAGGGACATAATATAGGTTGACATGGCCTCAAGAACACTATTGAACGGTGTGACACTACCACCCAGTGATAAGTATTAACTTCTCGTGTTAACAAACTTCTTTTCACACTTTTCCACTACAGAGTTCCAGATGATCAAAGATTTACTCTCAGCTCCCAAAGGCATGCCAAGATAGGTGGTGGGAAGTTCCCCTATCTTGCCACCTAAATGTTTGCCAGGGGCTGATCTGGTACTTCATTCACAGGGTAGGTAAAACTCTTCCCCCAATTGATATGAAGTCTAGGTATTGCTTCAAACAGAATGAAAATAACCCTTAGGTGTTTCAGCTGTTCACTCTCTGCATCAGAAAACACTAATGTGTCATCAGCATATTGTCAAGTGGGAGGTAGATACATCCAGTGATCCTCCTCACTCACCTTGAAGCCCCTAATTCTGTTATTGTTCTGTTATTGTCCTGAACAATGTTCAACATATCACTTAGACCTCCCATAGCTAGGATGAATAGAAAAGGAGAAAGGGGGTCTCCTTGTCTCGATCCTTTCTCAGAAGAAAAGAAGCCGGATGGTGAACCATTGATCAGAACAGAGAACTCACTATGGTCATACAAAACCTCATCCATTTTATCTAGGTGTTTCCAAACCCCATTTTCCTGAGTGTACTGCACAGATATTCCTAGTTGAAGTGATCATAAGCTTTCTCTATGCCTAGCTGGCAGAGAATTCCTGGGTCTTTGGATCTGTTTATCACATCTACACATTTATTGGCCACCAAAATGGCATCCATAATTTGCATACCTGTTGTAAAGGCCATTTGTTGATCATCTACTAACTTTGGCATAACCCTATTAAGTCTTCTTGTTAGGATCTATGAGATGATCTTGTAGAAGCTCCCAATCAGGCTAATTGGCCTAAAATCTTCCAATTTAGATGACTCCCACTTTCTTAGGAATTAGGACTATAAAAGTGGCATTAAAGCTTTTATCAAAGTAGCCCTTATTATAGAAATTCTAGATGGCAGCTACCACTTCCTCCTTAGTCACTTCCTAGCACTGTATGTAGAAGGTCATAGAGAACCCATCAGGGCCTGGTGCTTTATCCCCTGCACATGAGAAAACACTGTTTTTGATTGAACAACACATTGGCCTATGAGTGAACATACCACAAAATCACAATTACTTCTCTTGTTGACAACAGAGATAGAAATCTGAAGGTTAATATGAAATGTGAATTTCAGATTAGCATAAAGATGACACACTTATGCTTATATTATATATAGTTCTCAACTTATAACTATTCAAACCATCTTCTTATTTGCCAATTGAGTTTTACAATGGCTTTTGTAATGGTTAGATTACGAGTGTTACCTTTACTATTGTATTAACTAGGTTTGCAACTTTCATTATATAAAATGTTTTTTGATGAATGAATAACTTTATGTAATGCCAAGAGATTATTAATGCTAAAATCTTGCCACCAAATATAGTTTCATGGTAAGTGTTACAACACCGAAATTGTAAGGAATAAGACATGCTAAAATGCATTGAATATTTTTGTATATTCTTTATGCAATTGTATTTTTAGATGTATCAAACACCTAATGTGAATGACCAAGTCATTATAAGGTTCAAACAATAGGTATATCAACCTCATTCATTGTCAGGGAATAGTGGGACCATCAAAAATAGATTCAAGAATGACTTGTTCAATTGACAATATTCATGATAGTTGTAAAAACCATGATGCCACCGCAACCATCCTGATTATCATAGACCAGTCGAAACAGATAAGAGACTTAACATACGCCAAGAATAACATTTATAAAAGAGTATTAGGTGAGTTACATTTCATCCATGTTGCTCGGATTTTCCGGAAATGTTGCCGCAACTGTGTCATATCCTCCAAACATGTACTATTTCTAGAGTATCCGACACTCACTGGTCAATATTTTTGAAGAACCCGAGCAATATAGCGTTTCATTACATGTTTGACTTCATAATTTCTATGATATCTAATCACCTTGACCTCGACAACAAGTTACCACATGAGGATCCGTGTTGGTCAATCGTACAAACTTGTACTTTATTCTTTCATATATATATATATATATATATATATATATACTAATATTGATATTATTATATCAAATAGTATACTACATGATTTAGCATTCACGTTCAACACACATGTTAAGAAACTAGTTATACTAAATGCATGAATTGACAGATACATGAACTTTATGCCAATTTTCCCATCTAAAATATAGAGAAACTGAGAACTAACTTACCATCTTCCTCATCATTATCTTATGTATTGTCTTTTTATCTATAAAAAATTTAATTACAAAACACTATAAGAATAAATCAATTAATGGAAATTTCAGAATCAGCTTTCCAAAGAAACTAAACCCCTCCTTTTCATAGCTCATCAATCTCTGCTAGCGCTACAGATGAAGATAGTAGTCTTCATGCGCTACAGATAAGATAGTAGTCTTCATATATAGTCCTGTGAAGTTGAAGGTAAGTTGAATTTGGTGATTATTCAATTCTAACATCTATCAACCCTACATACTTCTCCATCTTCTATTTTCTTTTAGTTCATGCAAATTTTTCCTAAAGGGAAAAGAAAGGAAACGAAAAAGAAAAAAAAACGAAAAGGCAGTCTAGGTCAAAAAATCTGCTCAACAAAAAAACAACCTTGAGGGAAATTGAAACCATTTGTTGCCTTTATATAGTGTTTTTTTTGACAAAGTATATAGTGTTTCTTGATGTTCTTTGGAATTTATTTGAACATATATATATGTTTTATAAATTTAAATTAACCTATATATATAAATATTCAAATCATCTTCTGATTTGTCAATTGAGTTTTACAATGGCTTTTGTAATGATTAGATTATGAGTGTTACTTTTCCTATGGGATTAACTAGGTTTACAACTTTCATTATGTAAAATGTTTTTAGATGAATGAATAACTTTATAAAATGTCAAGAGATTATTAATGCTAAAATCATGCCACCAAATATTGTTTCATGGTAAGTGTTACAACACCGAAATTGTAAGGAATAAGATATGCTAAAAGGCATTGAATATTTTTGTGTATTCTTTATGCAATTGTACATTTAGACATATCAAACACCTAAGGTAAATGACCAAGTCATTATAAAGTTCAAACAATATGTATATCAACCTCATTCACTGTCAGGGAATAGTGGGACTATGAAAAATACATATTATTGATTCAAAAATGACTTATTCAGTTGACAATATTCATGATTGTTGTAAAAACCATGACGCCACCACAACCATTCTGATTATCATAGACCAGTCGAACAGGATAAGAGAATTAACATACACCAAAAATAACATTTATAAAGAAGTATTAGGTGAGCTACATTTCATTTCTGTTGCTTGGATTTTTCGAAAATGTTGCCGCAACTGTGTCGGATCCTCCAAACATGTACTATTTTGTGTATCCGACACCCACCCGTCAATGTCTTTGAAGAGTCCGAGCAACATAGCATTTCATTACATGTTTGACTTCATAATTTCGTATAATATCTAATCATTTTGACCTCGACAACAAGTTATCATATGATGATCCACATTGGTCAATCATAGAAACTTGTACTTTATTCTTTCATATATAAATATATATATATATATATATATATATATATTTATTAAAAGCTTTGTTTAATAATATAGATATTATTATATGAAATAGTATATTTCATGATTTGGCATTCACGTTCAACTCACATGTTAAGAATCTAGTTACATTAAATGCATGAATTGACAGATACGTGAACTTTATGCCAATTTTCCCATTTAAAATATAGACAAACTGAGAACTAACTTACCATCTTCCTCATCATTATCTTATGTATTGTCGTTTTATCTATAAAAATTGTAATTACAAAACACTATAAGAATGAATTAATTACTAAAAGTTTCAAAATTAACTTTCCAAAGAAACCAACCCCCTCCTTTTCATAGCTCATCAATCTCAGCTAGCGCTATAGATGAAACTAGTAGTCTTCATATATAATCCCGTGAAAGGTGAAGGTAAGTTGAATCCGGTGATTATTCAATTCTAACATCTATCAACCCTGCATACATCTCCATCTTCTATTTTCTTTTTGTTCATGCAAATTTTTCTCCGAGGGAAAAGAAAGGAAAGGAAAAAAAGAAAACAAAAAGGAAGGTCAGATTAAAAAAATCTGCTTAACAAAAAACAACCTTAATGGAAACCATTTGTTGCTTTTATATAGTGCTTTTTTTTTTTTTGACAAATTATATAGTGTTTCTTGATGTTCTTCGGAATTCCTTTTAAGATATATATTAATTTAAACTAACCTACATTTTATTCAATAAAAAGGTTACCGATAGAAAAATAGAATTTGAAATACCAAGTTAAGAAAATGAAAAGATAAATTACAAGATTGTGGATGTTGGTGTTGGGATACTTGATGTATTAACTTAAAGCAATTAACTTTGTGTAATATGAATGCTATGGATACATTGGTGTAAGCATGTGAAAAGTTATTGTGGAAAAGTTAATATAAGGGAAAATAAAGATAGAAATAATTTATAATAACTAAAGAGAATTTATAATGATATAACTCAAGACCGTAAGAGGATGTGAATGACGTTTGCAATAATTAGCAGTAAAACAACAACGTATCCAGTGAAATCCCACAAAGTGGGGTCTGGAAAGGGTAGAGTGTATGCATAGAGAGGTTGTTTCGATAAACCCTCGACTCAAATGTGTGTATCCTAAGTAATAGGAGTTTGCAATAATTGGGCGTAACTAAGAATTTATAATGCCATAATTAAATAATTGAAGTGCAATAGGTGGATTTCTAATTGAAGTTACATAAATAAAATAGGACTTTTAATTAGTTAGATAGTTAACTAGAACAACCTCTCTACCTTCACGAGGTAGTGGTAGGTAAGGTTTGTGTGCATTCTACTCTCCTTAGACCTCACTTGTGGGATTTCACTGGGTATGCTATTGTTGTTGTTGTATTTAGATAGTTAATTAGATTTTAATTTAGTATAAGGGTAAAATGGAAATCCAACTTTGCTCTTTGTAAATATGATAGTTGCATTTGTTACAACTTCCTTCTTCGTAGATAAAATGGGCTTGGAATTATCTTTCATTTCGAAGGAACAACATGATCCTGTAGCACTTCTAACAAGATCCTATTGATCAGTATTACTTTGAAGAAATCCATCATAGAAAATTCTCAGATCTACTTGCTGCCCCTCTCCTTTCTTTTGAGTTCTCTCCCTATTTCTACCTTAGCCCTGGAGTGACCCTGACATAGACATTGCTCCTTTTAACACTTTTTGCTACTTGATGCATGATTTTGCTTCCAACACTATTTTTGCTTCCGATGAACTTCATTTTTCTGGTAAAATAGTAGAATAAGTAGCTCCCTTATTGATCTCTTTCAATTCAGATTGGGAGAGGATATATTGCTGCCAAATTGTCTTCTTGGGTGCTACGTAATATTCTTAGTACGTAGTATTTGAAATCCAAGGATAGATTATTTCCGAGTTCATTTATTAAGTTTCATTTGCAGGATGATGGTGCTGCAAGTAGTCCCCAGCATGTCTGAACTAGGTTATTTTACAATGAGCATTTTGGGAACGTCCATTCTCCATTTTTTATCTGGAGATCTAGTTTTTTTTACTTGATTCAGCAGGTTTGTGTATGGTAGTGAGCTCTGTACAGTAACCGAATGGTAGTATTCTTTACCAAGATAACACATATGATCAACCTTGTGTTTAGTCCTGTAAAGATAATCGTGTAAGTTCCCATTCTGGCAATGCAATTTTAATCTTTCAAGTAAACCTTCTTGAAGATGTCCAATATGAGGTTCACCATTTGAAGATAGGTTG
This sequence comes from Solanum aculeatissimum, assembly GCA_038996855.1. Classification (NCBI taxonomy): domain Eukaryota; kingdom Viridiplantae; phylum Streptophyta; class Magnoliopsida; order Solanales; family Solanaceae; genus Solanum; species Solanum aculeatissimum. The sequence continues at coordinate 16,594 of JBCEWC010001792.1, read as the reverse complement.
TGAAGTCTATCGCATTGGTAATGGGCTTCAATTTCTTCCCTTGTATCTTCCTCACATTAGCATTGGGCTTGATTGATGTAACTCAATGTCATTGGTGATGTCTGGGAAGTCTTCCATTAACATTACACTTGGCAGACAGCATCTTTCATCTATTGTTTGGCAGTTCATGCTTTGTTTGCATATCCACTTACAAACTGAACAGAAAAGGATGACCTTTCCAGGCCTCTCTGTGCAGGAATAAAGATCTCATAAAAATGATTAAAAAAATTTTAAAAAAGTTTGTTAAGGGCTATAAACTAAATTTCCCCTTTCTCCGACTAAATGGAAAAAAAACTTGAGATAAATACACTTAACTGTAATTTCATTTTGCACATTATATATAGGTCAAATCTTACTTTACTTTATATTGTACAACATTATTTTGAACACCCTTGGAAATAATAAAAACCAGTAGCTCAGTGGTAAGGGTGTCCACAAGGCATACCCGACTCAGATTTGATTCCTTGCGTCCGCTTTTTGTTTTAAATTTTGTGGCCTGCTTTAAAACTAGAGAAAATGGTCCTTAAACTATATCAAAAGGAATAAAAATGTTTTTCATTTATAATTTGATTAAAAAATGCTTACTGTCAATATTTTGGTCCAAAAATATTCTTATTGTAATTTAATGGGTCAAAAATATTCTTTTTTAATTAAATTTATTATTTATTTTATTTTTGAACAAATTATTTTTCTAATAATAATTTTTTAATTAGCAAATATTTATCCTACTTCAATTCGAGAAAAAAATAATTAAAAAAATTATTTTTTTACTTTTATTATAATCACTATTTTTATCGTTATTTAAATAAATATTAATGTTGAGTTTACTATGATCTTATATTTATGACATATATTATTTGTTACAGCGGTACGATGTTCTATTATTATTGATAAATGAGATTAAGAAAAAATATATATTTTCTTGCATTTTTATTAGTTAAAGTGATTTTAAAAAAAAACAAGAAAATGATTCTTTAAAAATAATATTTTTATTAGGATCACATATGTTTAAAAAGAAAAAATATATATATTTATTTAGAGAAGAATATTTTTGACTCATTTGGTAACAAGAAGGGTATTTTTGGACTAAAGTATTAAATAAAAATTAATGTTGTGTTTACTATGATCTTATATTTATGACATAAATTATTTGTTATAGTGATATGGTGTTCTATTTTTATTGATAAAATGAGATTAAGAAAAAAATATTATTTTCTTGCATTTTTTATTCTTTAAAAATAATATTTTTATTAGGATCACAATATGTTTAAAAGAATATATATATATATATATATATATATATAGAGAGAGAGAGAGAGAGAGAGAGAGAGAGAGAGAGAGAGAAAGAGAAGGACATTTCTGACCCATTTGATAATAAGAAGGACATTTTTGGATCAAAATATAAATCAAAGATATTTTTATTCCTTTCATATAGTTTAACGCATTTTTTATCCTTTTCCTTTAAAACTATAAAATATTAAACAACACAAACTTTTGACATGGAGAGAGCAGCAGCTCAGGGTCACTTAAGTTTCATTCTCCTTACCCACATTATTGTGATTTGCCTATTTTTAGTTTAAACTAAATATAATGTTGTTAAAATAATTAAAAATGATTATAAATAGCATATTTGTGTTCATTCCTTTTATGACTAGGTCTAGCAATAGACTCTTTTTTTTTTTTCCAAATTGAAAGAGATTGAATTCTTTTATTTAATTTTAAAACCTTTTCCTAGTGGAATAGGGTTTTTCTCTTCTAGAGACTCCTATAGCCATATTATATCACCATATTATTGAGAGTAAGAATCTCAATAATTCTCCCTGTTTTTTCTTTCCTTTCTCTTATTTACAACCAAAATAGCTTTGTAAATATTTTAGCTTGAAGATTCGATGGACTTGAGGAAATATTTTAGTAGGATACCAAAAAAAAAAAAAAAAGTTTACCGTACCTAAGTAAATCAAATATAGAAGAAACAGGAGACTGAGATATTGTCATATTCTTCTCAGAAATAAAGATTTGATTTAAATGCTCTAAAATTTTATCCAGCTAAAAGAACTCTAATTTTAAATCATGATCCAAACCTTTGTGTTCAAACTTTATCAGAGATATTGTCATATTTTTCAAATTGGTCCTTGTCGACCTAAGGTTCATGAATTTCTTCAATCTATGTTTTTGAAACAATGTGTTGTGAAAGATATGATTAGTTGGAGTATAGTGAAAGTATAGATGTGGTACATTGTTTGCTTTATTATTTATTGCCATGAAGTATTTTCAAGAACAATATTCAGGAATTAACATAGAAAAGACAAGTTTAACGAATATATTGGTAGGCCGAATAGCGTTCATAATCAAACAAGAAGAAATTGTAATGATCTACAATAATAACAGTCAATTTGTGTTGTAGTTGACAAACAATATGATCAAATTAAACATGAATATTGGACTCACTTAAATGCTTCAATTGATGTGGTAAGACTTCTCTTGAATCAATCAATAGTTGTGACTCCACAGTCCATGGTCATGATGAAAGTGAATCGTCACTGAACGAAAGTAATTTTATTGACTTTCATTCATGGTATAAGATAGATGTGAAAAGTTTAAATCATTTATGGTGAAAAATTTGCTAAGAAATAATAGAACGACTTCTCTAGATATTCCCAAAAAACAATTACGACAACATGTAATATAGACACATTGAAGGCTATATGTCTATTGTTTTATGATAGGTTGATAGAAAAGATTTTATGATGGAGGAATTTATTGAACTTGTTTATGTTAAATGTATTAATGCTTTATCAATAAATAAATCAATCGTTAATGTATTTATTCAACATTCATTAAGTTTATCTTATGTACGTGGGCAATATTATGATGGGGCAAACCATATATAAGGCGATATTAATGAACTTAAAATGCTGATTAGAAAATGATGTAATTCAAGATGATTTCAACTCTTTATCTTTTTTATCAAATTCAACTTTGGTGTCTTGACCTTCCATTAGTATTAGAGCGTGGAAAAAGAACTGTTTCTATAATTTTTAATTCTTTAGCTTACTTCTATTTTAAGAACTTGAAGAATAAAAAGAATTCAAACCTAGGAATTGGAGTGATTTTCAAGTGCACATTACAAGATTTTTTTGTTGAAAATAATCTAAAGTGGTTAAATATCAAGTTTGATTGGTATTTGAAGTTGATTTTATCAAAATTTATTTCATTTTGCAGTTGAAATTTCGACACTTTCTAGTAGTGCAAAAATTTGAGTTTGAAGTTCTTTTGTGCGAATGTCTACCCTATCTTTTGGATTCAAGTTGTTTTGATCATGGGTAAATTATAGGGATAGAAACACAAAATAGACTCTTAGAACAAACTAATTACCATTCTATACCCCATCTTTAATTTCTTTTTGTACCCATTTAGCCCAAACTTATTACCCCTTGTACCCTCTTACCCCACTTTGTCCTTTCTTATTTTGCGCATGATGTTAGCATCACTGCTATGAATTAATTCTCTGTAATACTCCATCGGTATATTGATACCATGTCGGTGTCATATACTCTATTGGTATATTGATATCCTATCAGTATCATATAGGATTGAATTCCTTTTTTAAGAAATAAATAAGAAACAATTAAGATATGACACTGATAAAGTATTACCGAAAAGCCTGTTACCATTCTTTGTGATACTCTACTGGTATATTGATACTTTATTGGTATCCTCTGTGATACTCTGTCGGTATATTGATATCCTATCGATATTCTCTATGATAGACGATTGGTATATTGATACCTTGTCTGCATCAAATAAGATTGAGCTGTTTTTTAGAAATAAATAAGAAACTATTAAGATATGATACCGATAGAATATTATAGAAATTTTTGTTGCCATTCTCTGTGACACGATGCTGGTATATTGATACCTTATCAATATCTTTTTGTAATGACCCTTCAGGTCATTTTCTTGATACAACTTTCTTTTCACCGGTTAGAGCTTTTCTATAACGATTCTAGATTATTTATGATCTGTTGACACTGTTAGCTCAATCGCTTGGTCATTCATTTGGATTTTGTACAACTTTTCATGTTTTGAGGCCTTTATAACTTGAAAAGTTGACTTTAGTAAAAAAAATATATGGAAAAGTGGTCTCAAAATGGAATTTTGACTGTTCCATCGACTTCAGAATGGACAAACTAGGCTAGAGACATTGTCGACTTGGATATCGAGGCTTTCAGTGTGAGTTTAAAACTATTTAGCATTTTGACTGTCAAAATTTGGCTCAAGGTTGACTTTGGTCAGCATTCTTTGAAATCATATACAAATGAAAGTTTTGACAACATAATTAGCTCCAGAATGTCGAGAAGGGTCTAGAACGACCTTTTATTCATCTCTCGAGGCATTCTAACTCATCTTGAGCCCATTAATGGATATTGATTAAAAATAACTTTAAGGAGTGGAAGTCACATTCAGTCGTAATGACCTCATACGAAAATTGACTGCGTCGTTTAGTTCAAAATGTTGCATTTGGTGGGATAACATAGTTCATTTGTATGCATAGGATTTCGAACGAATTCTGAGCACCCCTTTGCAGAATTTAAAATTTTGAACTCAAGCATTTCAGTTGAGTTGCTGGGCACATGCAAGTTTGCTCATCGCGTTCAGGGGCTCCTTGGCCACGTTCGCGAAGTGCAGGAGGCTAGACCTCTGCGATCATGGGGTTTGTACCACATTCATGGAGGTTTGCTCATTATTCTATGGAAACATCGTGGTGTGATCGGAATTACTTGTAGAGGCTTGTTTGGGGTAACTATTGCATTTTAGTTGCTGCCATGGGTTTGTTTTTGGGAATTTTTTGAAAAATTCTTGCATTGTTGAATTGTAGTACCTCAGAGCCTTGAATTGTGTCCAATTTTAGGACACAAGTTTGGAAAATTGCTAGGGACCTTTTTACAGGATTAATTTCAAAATTTTCGGCACAAATTTCATATTTTCATTTTTGACCTTGAATGTGGTCTATCTCCATTTTTTAATTTTAGTGTCAAAATGATCATATTAAATTTATGATTCTATTTTTTGATAGTGTGACAACGATAAGAGGTTGTACAAAAAAGAAAAGCTCGAGAATTATGAATTGGAGCACGCATGATCAATTTACAAGTAGGCTATGACTTTTTGTTCCTTAGATTGAGCTTGAGTGTGTAAATACTTAATGAATAATTGGAATTTGGATTGGATAGCTATTAGATAATTATTAAGTGATTAGAAATCATACTTTAGGTCTTTTTCGAATAAAGTTGGTGTAAGAACCTGTGTTTCTTGTCTTTCATAATATACTTAGTATGATATGTTATATAAGGCATATATGATTTTGTATAGTACCTAAGGATACTAATGCTTCAAATAAGTGGTAATATCAAGGATTTAAAGTTTAAGTCAAAGAAATCCCCTAAGCACATATTCAGGGTTAAAGAAATGGTTCGAGTGGCACCACACCCTTTTTAGAAGGTTTGAATTAAGTTCCACTTTTTATATGGGAGTAAGAGTGTATAATTTTATAATAATGGATTGTTAAGGGTTTTTTTAATAGCACAATGTCCATATGTTATGTTTTGGAGTCAAGAAAGTTGCAAGATAAAGGATGACCAAAGTTACCGTAAGTTTCTTTAAGAAGTCTTTCTTAAATTTGAGTCAAATGTATCAGACCATATATCCCAAAATATAAGGAGTTAGAGGGCCCATTACCTATCAAATTGAAGGTCTATGAGTCTAGTTTACAAAACACAAAATTGCACATCAATCTGACTTTAGAATAAAAAGTTATGACAGTTTCACCATGACTGCTCGAGCAAAAGACCGAGTCTTGGGCCTGATCGCGTTAAGCCCACTTATATGTCGGCTAATTTGATCTTTTAAAGCTGAAAACACAGCATTTTCATTCCAAATCAGTTACAAATTTGAAGGTAAAGCTCCCACAAAGTCTCTAAGATATTTAGGTAAGTTCTTCGCATTTTTACTATTAAAATTCACCTGCGTGCCATACACTTTGCAATTATTTTTCCCTTCTATTAGCTATATTTGAAACTATTTTTGGATGGTAGAAAGTGATGTTCTTGCTGGTTATTCTAGGTTTAAAGATGGGTTGTTCAAGTAATAATCTTGGGGCTCTTTTACAATCATTTTAATGAAGTTTTACGGATGTTTCATCGCCTTAAGGTTATATTGCAAATTTGCCGATTTATGCTTAATTGTGAGTTGTTTATAGGTGATTATAAGTTGCATACATATAGTTGTTGTGAAGCTTAGTACATAAGGAACAACTTTCGTGAAGGATTGAGCATTTGGACGTTCGTTAGAAAGGTATGTTAAGGCTAAGCTCCGCCCCTTCTTTTTGCATGAAATCTGAGAAATTCTCAAAATGTCAACACATGATATTTTACTATTCTGTTGCTAGAAAGACCTTCTGTAAAAGACATTGAGATTGCAACTGAATTATTTTTATTATGATATTAGGTTGACATTGCATTCATTTGCTTAAACTGGATATTCAGTATCTATATATCAACTTATCGATTTTCCCAACTACCTATCCATATGTTGAGGTATTGCTCTTCTTGGTGTGGTGTCACCAACAATAAAGGTGGATTATATGGGGAATGTAATATTCATAATAAGTCATTCTTCCTTAATAAAATCATATTTGAAGCACTTAGAAAGTAACACATCAATTTCTAATAATCTACAATATAATGATCCTATTTAAACTACTAAGGCACTTGAATATTTTTAAGTATTTTCTTTTACTAATTACCAAATATAAGAATTATGTGAAGCATCTTTATGAACTTTTCCAGTGTTAAGGCTTCATTCTAAATGTTTAGTTAAGTTCCCAAACGTATTCAAAAGATAAATAAGATGTCACGAATCATGTGTATATGCTATGACAATGATTATGATATTATGAGAATAAGTGTATCAATGAGCCAAGATTGGCTAAATTCATGTTATGGCCTACTATGTGCATTCAATATTCATATCATACATTGCACGTTATGCATGGACTTCGAGCTATAATCGGAGGTATGGGGCCTATTTTCCCAAATGATTATATATATGTATATGGTATAGATGGCCATAGGTTGACAAATATGATTTCAGTTAGCTACCGGGAAAGACCATCATTTCTAACATTTGGTTGGGTATGTCATGTATTGCATTTATATATATGTATTCACGACATGCGATTACTCGAGCATATCATGCATATTTTATCACTAGGAAACTGAGTGTTGGCCATGAAGGTTATCTGAGTTTTGTTTACAGGTGGTATTTCTATTACCCTTTTTACTATAGTTATCTATGATTTTACTTTCTGCCTTACATACCAGTACATGTTTATTCGTACTGACATGCCATTACTTGGGAGCGCTACATTTTATTTTGTGCATGCGAGTTCAGATAGGGATTCTGATCGACTCCTCCACTAGGAGCCCAGTTCAGCTGTGAGTTGGTAAGATCTACCTCTTCTTGGAGTTTTCACAGGATGCTTACTTTTTATTGTGCATTTAAATATAGTTGGGGCCCTATCCCAATAGTATTAGTGACACACTTTGAGGCTATTGTGGACATATGATTTTGGGTTTGTCCTTTTGCACCTTTTAGTCTCCGGTCATAGGTTTTCCATGTATATATATTTGTGTGTGCCTGTACCTTTCTTGTTGCAGCCTCATCAACTAGCAAGTATTTTATTATTTTTGATTTACCTATCTTGATATACATGATTTATTGTTGACCAGGTCATGACCTAAACGGTCCAGGCTTAGTTTTTTAGATGTTGCCCGATCTTTTGGCTCTTCGTTTGGTTAACTAGCATCTTCAGTGGCTAACTCGGCCAATAGTGCTATCGAGTGCCAGTCGTGCCTCCCCCTTTTTTTGGGCGTGATAGTTGGGTACTTATGAGCATATTTGGGCCTTCGCTAGACAATAAATTTGCACTATAAAACTCTTATCCATAGTTTACTAGTCCCATGGCTTAGGAAACATGTTGGTGACAATAATCTCTTTATTTGACTTGAGATCAGTGTTGTACTAAGTTCATATAGTAGCATTGAATTACATGTGTGGACGGTGATCCATGGTGGATTTTGAATACAACTTAGAATGGGAATCTTTGGCACCCATGGTCATATTTTTTTGAGTATCCGTATTTGAGATTCGGCCTCCGCTTCTAGAATACTATCGAAGAGCATCCAAATTAAAGCTCTGGTCTCAACTATCTTATACTCTTGGCAAGCATCTGGATTAAAGGTACAACCTTGACCGTACTAATAATTCTAGTGAATATTTGGATTAAAGGTTTGACCTTGGTATTCTCTATCACTATTGGTTCAGGATAATATATTGCTTCTTCAAACTCTTAGAGATTCAGATTTTCTAGTTCCAAGTCCTTGTCTATTCTATGTACTTGGAGGTGTTATGGGTCCGTTTGGATTTTTACTTTGCATTGTGCTTGGTTATATATTTTGGGCTTATGGGGGCCTATATAGGTATAGTTAGTGGTAGCCTTCCTTATCTTAGTTCCTTCTATTTTTGTGTATTCTTACTTAATTTCTTTGCCTTAGATTGTTGTATTAGACTTCTATTTTTGGTTATTACTTCCTTTCATATTGTGTTCACTTTTCATGCTCAATTGGCCTATAATGCCTACTGGGTATCTATTGTAATAATATTATACTTTACATCTACTTTCATGATGCAGGTTCGAGCACTAGTTATCAACGTTGATCTATTGAGCCTGCAATAGTCTATTCTGGAGACGAGGGTGACACTCAACATTTTGGATCATCTTGTCTCCTTCATCTTGGATAACTTGTCTTTTGTAATTTTCGAGACAAGCTGATGTTGTATTTGTTTATGGTCCACTCTTGGGTACTTATCCCTTTTTATTTTGTAATAGCTTTGTACATGTTCATTCTAGATTCTAGGAGATATTGCTTTTGTTGTGTGTGTACATATATATATATATATATATCATAATCATATGTTCATAAGCTTTAAAACACAACATCATTATATTAAGAGTAGCTCATTAACTTGGGAAACCCTTTAAGCGAGAATTGTCCTTTCATAAGAGGATCCACCTTTGGTGAGAATTGTCCTTTCACCATCTTTGTAACATCATAAAAAAGGGCTTCATAAATTATTTTATAACTTTCATAACATATAGTGAAGCCCTTCATCATTCATAACAAGCTTCATCATAGAACTTAACTTAAAGCATGGTGGATTAATGTATGCAAGCTTTAAATCATGAAATTATATAGAGTCATGCATAAACACAATGAAACTTATAAATTTAAGCCATTCTCAAACAATCCACTATAATCATTCAATTTCATAACATTGCATTTTGACATAGCTCATATAATTGAAAATGTATCATAATATCAACATTTAATGAGACTTCATGCATCTAATGAAATACCCATACTTGAAAGGTAATGAAATAGGAAATATACTTAAACTTTGTAGATGGAAGGAGTCCACAAATCAAAACCACATACCTTGATTAAGATCCTAACAAATAATCTTCAATTTGGGGAAGATGACTTGAAAAACCCTAGCTTGGCTTCCTTGTGTCTTTACGAGAGAATTTTCCTTACAAGAATTTTTGAGAGGGTTTAGGTATAGGAGAGAATGAGCGTGTATGGAGGAGAGAATGAGAGTGTATGGAGTGAATTAGGGATGACATGGGAGGGAATAGGCTTAAAAATATTTAGTATTGGGCTTAGGATGCGGGAAAATATAAAAATTATCCTTCATTAAAAACTATTGGACCGTATCTATGGACCCCATCTATGGGTTTGAGATTGACTTAAGGGTCATCAATTAGGGGTTTCCTCCTAGTTACATTTTGACTCCTGAAACATGTCTCTGAACCTCAAACTACGAACCCCTTTTATGATCCATAAAACAAATGATGGGTTGTATACCCACTCGTAATCCTGTCCCATACTTAGAAAATTCCAACCTTCTCAAGACCCAAAGCACGAGATCATTCTACGGCTTGTAAACACAATCATGACCCATTCTGTAGTTCGTAAATCAAGATCTAGAAACCTAAATTTTTACCATTCGAACCCCAATCCACGAACACCTCATATGGTCTGTAGTTCCTTTTATGGACCTTAAAATCCCATCATAAACTAACCCCCATACTTGACAAATTTTCCACCCTTACTGACCCAATCTAAGAGCCTTATCTATGACCCATGGTTTGGATCATGAGCTATAAACGTGGCTCGTACATTGATCTTAAGTCTCCCAACTTTGCATTTCTTGCACTTTTATACATTCTAACTTGTGAGGCCTTACAAGTGTAATGACCCTCAATTTAGGAGCTTAGAAAGTGAAGAAAAGTTGGTTTGTGTGTAAGGTCCCAAATGTTGGAAGGTGTAAAAGTGCCTAAGTGATAAATTCTGGATTTTTCTAAGTATTAGTGGCTTTCAAAAAAGGGTCTACGGTACGCATGTTATTCCATTAATTGTAGCTTGTGCTCGTGAAATGATGGCCAAACTTGGTGAAAATATTGGTTTCTAAAGTTAGGAGTACAAGATACCACCATGGCTCGTACAAGATACCACCATGGCTCGTACATAGGTTGACCGACCGTAAATTGTGTCATGGATTGAGATTCAAAGAAAGTTTTTGAGGGTCCAAAATTTTACCAGACAATACCCCTTTTTCATGACCTGTGGAATGGACCACGACCCATAATCGGGGCCTCATGGTCCTTTTCCCCCATGGTCCTTTTTGACAACTTTTAAGAAGGGGCAATTTTGACCTTTTCTAATATTCTAAGCCTATGCTATGTCATTTAAACCCCCAAATTATCCCTTTTTAGCCCTATACAATCCTAAACTACTCCTCTCCCATTCATTCTAAAATATTCAAAGTCCCAAACTCCTCCCAAAACACTCTCAAAGTTCCTCAAGGCTTTCAATGGGATTGTGACCTAGCACTAAGAGGACTTGGTAGTCTCCCATTATCCCTAACTATGTGCCACCATGGGTTCATGCTATTGATTCCCTATATATGCTTGTACCTATCGAAAAGAAAATGCTGTAAGGTAAAGATAATTGATGACACCTACCAAAAAGTGTATGCCATAAAGTAAGAGGGTATATGGAGAGACTTTTCGAAAAGGCCATGCCATAAGGTGAGTGTTTGGTTTACCTTGGCCAAGTAGACCACTCCTTGTCCGGTGTGGAGTAAACATTACAATTCCAAGTAGTATCTCTCTTAGTCTTACATGTTGATTATGGTCCCTTCTCACTATGTATATTATGTCATGTGACTTGATGATTCTTCATGCACGTTTGACTAAACATTTATCATTCATGCCATATTGAGCCTATATTCGTTGATTATGATTATGCATATCATTTAATTATGGCTTATGTTTCTTATTGCATTGCATCCCGTACACTTCGTACATTCCAAGTACTAACATATACTTTTTGCCTACATGATCTAACCATGTAGGGACTGGAGCTCCTATTCATCCTCCTTCTCCACGTGGTTAGACAGTTCGATGTAAGATTGCTTTTGGTGAGTCCTTCATTTCAGGGATAATATTCATTAACTATCATGCTTTATCAAGACTTATCTATTTATAGATATTTATCTTTTGAGGGTGAGCCCGGGAGGTGTCATGGATCCTGTTCCACTCATATAAAAGGTATTGTTGGATATGGATATGTATGCTATGAGCTCGACCCTTATTATGTCTATGTATTATTGAAGACTTCCCTTAGTCCCTTATTCCCTTCTTTGTGGTGATGCTTGTTGTATTGTTGTGATGGAAGTCCTAAGTCCCTATTTCTCCCCATAGCGTGAGACATACCTACCTACCCCTTAGACTTTATTTGCTATGTGCTCATACTAATCCTCTTCCCTATAACATCCCTATAACTTGAGTCCAAAGTCTTGTTTCCCTTAGATTTATGTGTTTTTTGTTTTAATTGTGCTTCTACAACCAAATATATGTCATACATGCTCAAGAGGCTTATTTAGGGTCCCTTCAGGTTCCTCATTCATCGTGTTACGCCTAGGTCCTAGGCTTGGGTCATGACAAGCTTGGTATTAGAGCACTAGGTTTGTAAATGGTCCTCAACAATCTAACATACCACATCAAGTAGAGTCTTGTTCATAGTTGTGAAACGCGCTATAACTATGAATAAGAGGCTATGAGGCATTTTAGGAAACGATTCACTTTTTCTTAAATCTATGTCGTGCTTTAGATTGAAATTAAGGTTTCCTTTCTCTAATGGATGGTCTTTTGCTCTTCTAGATCATGCCACCAAGAAGAATAGCACAACGAGCTCCCACTCCCGAGGGTGATCCGACCCCTATAGATCCACAAACTCCTCAAGAAGAAGAAGGGGTCACCCATGCCAAGTACCATAACGTGGTTACCTTATTGGAAAGGGCCATGACCAACCAAGGGGTTCAAGCCTCTCATGATCCTACCCCTTCCTCAAGAGTGAGAGACTTTACAAGGATGAACCCTCTAAAGTTATATGGCTTAAAGGTAGAGGAAGGCCCCCAAGAATTCATCGTTGAGGTGTACAAAGTTCTTGACATAATGGGAGTAAGAATGGAGGAGAAGGCGAAACTAGTGGCCTATCAACTAAAAGGCCTTGCTCAACTATGGTTTGCTCAATGAAAGCTAGAGAGAGAATGAAAAGCCTATCTTTGGGGAAGAATTCAAGTCCATCTTCCTAAACTGGTTCTTTCTTTCGGAGCTAAGAGAGGGAAAGATGACAAAGTTTATGAACCTCAATAAAGGTTCCCTGAGTGTTAGGGAGTTTTCCTTTAAATTCAACAACCTCTCAAAGTATGCTCCTCACTTGGTCGCCGATCGTAAGGCAAGAATGCACAAGTTTGTGTCAGAAGTATTTAACTTGATCAATCAAGAATGACGCATTGCCATGCTCATAAGAGATATGGACTTTTCTCGGATCATGAATTATTCTGAGTAACTTGAAGGGGAGAAGCTTAGAAAGAGGAGAAGTGGAGAGTCCAAGATGGCTCGTTATGATGGCGGATTTCAAGGTACTAGAGGTGGTCATTTTTAACAAGGCCACAAATCTCAAGGTCAAGGGTCTTCTAATGCCAAAGGTATGCTAATGATAGGGTGCCCAACACTAGAGCACTAGGTGGCAATGGTGGGATGACTCTTCCAAGGTGCCCAAAATGTGGAAGAAATCGTAGTGGTACATGTTTAAGGAATACGGGTGCTTGCTTCAGGTGTGTCAAGATAGGACACAAGATTGTGAATTGTCCAAACAAGGGTAGAGATAGTCTTCCCCAAGGACATGGTGCTCATGGTGATCAACGAACACAAGTTGGCCAACAAGGAGGTGCTCCACATCATAATTGGTTTTATTCTCTTCAAGGGGCACAAGGGGCAGATGAAGCACATGATGCTATTATCAGTATGTTAAAGATCTACAATTTTGATATGTATGCTTTATTAGATCCAGGTGCCACTCTCTCTTTCATTACTCCTTTATTGCTAATAGAGTTCATTGTGTCTCAAGTTGTTATGTGAACCCTTTAGGTGTCTACCCCCGTTGGCGAGTCCATTGTTTCTAGAAGAGTCTATTGGGGTTGTCTTATGTCCATATTGCATAAAGTCTTTTCTTGTGATTTTGTTGAGCTTAACATGGTATATTTTGACATTATTCTTGGGATGGATTGGTTACATGCATATCATTCCTCTATTGATTATAGAACACGCAAGGCTAAGTTCTATTCCCTAATGAGCCCATCCTTGAGTGGGTAGGTTATTATTCGATGGTTAAGGGTAGGTTTATCTCTTGTCTTAAGGCTTAGAAGTTAATTTCTAAGGGTTGATAGACCATCTTGTAAGGGTTAGGGATGTTGAGTCTAAAGTTCCTCCTATTGAGTCAATTTCGATGGTCAATAGGTTTCTTGATGTTTTCTCGATGAGCTTCCTGATGTCTCTCCCAAAAAGGAGATAGATTTTTGTATAGACCTCCTTCTTGATACTTAACCCATTTCCATTCCTCCCTACCGGATAGCCTTGACGGAATTAAAGGAGTTGAAGGACCAATTGAAAGGTTTATTGGAGAAGGGTTTCATAAGGCCTAGCAAGTCACCTTGGGGCGCACCGGTGTTATTTGCAAGGAAGAAAGATGGCTCACTTAGAATGTGCATTGACTACCGATAGCTCAACAAGGTCGCCATTTAGAACAAGTATCCTTTTCCAAGTATAGATGACCTATTTGAACAACTTCAAGGGGCCAGTCACTTCTTAAAGATTGAACTTTAGTTCGAGTATCATCAATTGAGGGTAAGGGAGTGCGACATTCCCAAAATGACTTGCTGAGCAAGATATGGGTATTTTGAGTTTGTGGTTATTTCCGTTGGCCTAATCAATGCTCCAAAAATATTTATGGATCTCATGAATAGGGTCTTTAAACTCTACCTTGATATGTTTATGGTGGTATTCATTAACGATATTTTGATTTATTCCCAGAGTGAAGAAGAGCATATGAAACATTTTAGGATAGTGTTACAAATGTTGAGGGGAGAAAGGTTGTATGCCAAGTTTGACAAATGTGAATTTTGATTAAAGGAAGTTGCATTTCTAGGGCATGTGGTCTTGGGTGAAGGGATTAAAGTAGATCCTAAAAAGATGAAGGTGGTAAGAAATTTGCCTAGGCCCTTGAATCCAACAAATATTAGGAGTTTCTTGGGCTTGGCAGGGTATTATCAGAGTTTTTTAAGGGTTCTTATTCAATTGCTTCCCCTTTGACAAAGTTGACACAAAAAAGGCTAAATTTGTTTGGACAGATGAATGTGAAAGGAGTTTCCAAACTTTGAAAGACAAGATTACATCTGCTCCTATTTTGGCTCTATCGTAAGGATTATAAGGGTTTGTAATTTATTGTGATGCTTCAAGAATTGGATTAGGGTGTTTATTGATGTAAAGTGGCAAGATTATTCCCTATTTTTCTAGGCAAATAAAAATAAGCGTAATTACCCCACCTATGATATGGAATTAGTGGTCATGGTATTTTCTTTGAAGATATGGCATCACTATTTTTATGGGGATCATGTTAATCTGTTCACCAACCACAAGAGTCTCCAATATGTGTTCACCCAAAGAGATCTTCATTTGAGGCAAAGATGATAGTTGAAACTCCTTAAAGATTATGACATGAGTGTGAATTATCATCCGAGCAAGGCTAATGCTGTTGTTGATGCTCTAAGTAGAGTGTCCATAGAGAGAATGACTCATATTGATGATGTCAAGAAGGAATAGCAAGAGAAGTTAACCAGTTGGCTATATTGGGAGTTAGGTTGGATGAAGCCGAAAATGAAGGTGTGGTGGTTGTAGATGGTTCAAAGTCTTCCTTGATTGAAGAGGTCAAATCCAAACAAGACCTTGATCCCGCATTGTGAGAATTGAAAGCTTTGGTAAAAGATGGCAAGGTGGAGGGTTTCTCCTAAGGGGGAGATGGTGATCTTAGAAACTAGTGTAAGTTATGTGTGCTTGATGTTGGTGGGTTGAGAGACTTGATCCTAAATGAGGCTCATAAGTTTTCTTATTCCATTCACCCTAGTTCTACAAATATGTATAGAGAGTTGATGGAAGTATATTGGTGGGATGGTATGAAGAGAAATATTGCCAAGTTCGTAGCCGATTGCCATAATTGCCAACAAGTGAAAGTCGAATATCAAAGGCTGGGTGGCCTATCCCAAGATATAAATATTTCTACTTGGAAGTGGGAATAAATCAACATGGACTTTGTGATTGGCTTGCCTAAGACTAAGAGGTATTTTGATTCCATATAATTTATCGTTGATAGAATGATGCAATCGGCTCACTTCCTATCGGTCAAGACAACATATGGTGCTGAAGATTATGCTAAGTTATATATTTATGAGTTGGTTAAATTTCATGGGGTTCCATTGACTATCATTTCAGATCATTCTGCTCAATTTATTTCACACTTTTAGAGGTCTTTCCAAGGATACCTAGGTACTAAAGTTATTCTTAGCACGACCTTTCACCTAAAAATGGATGGTCAGGCAGAAAGGACCATTCAAACTCTTGAGGATATGCTTAGGACATGTGTCTTGGAGCTTAATGATAGTTGGGATGAGCATCTTTCACTTATAGAGTTTGCTTACAACAATAGCTATCATGTTAGCATCGAAATGGCTCCTTTTGAAGCTCTGTATGGTAGACATTGTAGATCCCTGGTTGGGTGGTTTGAAGTAGAGGTAATGGCTTTGTTTGGTCCAGATTTGGTTATGGAAGCTTTGGAAAATGTAAGGTTGGTAAGGGAGAGGTTGAAGACGGCTCAAAGTAGGCAAAAGCCCTACTCAGATGTGAAGAGAAAGGATCTTGTGGCTAGTGTTGATGATTGAGTGTATTTGAAGGTCTCACTGTCACGACCCGGATAGGGGGCCTAGATGTGACATGGCGAAAGAGGACCCGAAGACCCTCGATCAAGCCATCATA
>JBCEWC010001791.1:0-38281 GCA_038996855.1 Solanum aculeatissimum | reverse complement strand
CCAATAATATTAGATATATTCTCAAAGTTGAGCGACCTTGTAAGATATAAACACTATATTAAAATTACAACTTCCAAATTTTTATGTATAAATATAGATTGTTTATTTTACAATGGTTACCATCTTTTTTATTTTAACAATAAATGATATATCTTTATTAAATTAAAAATTAGCGTTTTATTAGTGATGAATTTATAAAGATCACAATTATTTATTCTTAAATAATTCAAGTGAGAAAATAACAAATATGATGATAAAATTATCATTCTCCTAACTAGTTAAAAATCACGATTTTTTTTAATTTTGATCTAATTACATGAAATATATAGAAATTTTCATAATAATTCAAAAGTATAATTGGAAAGAAGATTTTTGTAAAGTTTTAAACCAAACACAAGATTAGATAGGAAGCAATGTACCAAACACTTGATAAAAATAATTCATGCCTTACTAATCCTTGTGTTATTCATTTTTGTACCAAACAACCCCTTAATGTATTAGACTTTTACTATTTCGGAGTCAATGGAAAATACTTTTTATCAAAAAATTTAAATTTGAAATTTTTAATTAAGAAAAAAACAGTATCATCTTCAAATACTTAGACGGTAAAATGACCTTTCTTTGCCACGAAGTAGTTATCCCAAGAGGGAAAAAACTCGAAATTTCCAATTTTATTTTATTTTTCTATAATTATACGTATTCTTAAACTCAACAGCGTCAGCTGCACGTGAAGGAATCTCAAAATAGTAAAAATATTTTTTAAAATATTGGAACTCTAAAATTTTGCTTAGAATAATTTATTAGTCTTATTCTAATTGCCGAAAGTCATTTAAATTAATATTCCTTCAAATCAGCTTTTGGTTTTTAAGCTAAGAACAAAGACGGTTGAAATATAACTTGATAATGGCAAATATTTTCCTATAATAATTGAATTAAGAAATGGAGGAAAATAAAATTTTGAATAAGGTTTTTTTAATAAAAACATGTTTGTCTTTCGTTAAGGGGGGGCAAGAGATTAGATTTAGAAGTTACACGGAGGAATAGAAGTAGACCGAAGAAGTATTGGAGGGAAGTGATCAGACAAGATATAGCGACACTTGATCTCACCAAGAATATGACCTTAGATAAAAAAGAGTGGAGGGCACATATTAGAGTAGCAGGCTAGTAGGAATAGATTAGTAAGTTTAGTCCGGTTGTTATATCCTGTGGTGTCATTATCCGTCTTAAATATGTTAATTTTATTGTATCTACTTTCTATCATTGCTTTTGTTATTAATCGTTCTTCCTTGTTTTTCCTTTCCTTTCCTTTCCTTATTTTCATATCTAATTTATTCTGCTTATGGTTTTTTGAGACGAGATTTCCCTGAAAGCAACCTATCTACCTCTATAAGGTAGTGGTAAGGTCTGTCTACATTTTTACTCTCCCCAGATACCACTTATAGAATTTCACTGGGTGTGTTGTTAATAAAAATTTTGTACTTAAATATAAAAGTATTTTTTTTTCAATTTTATAAAATTAAAAGGAAAATAAGTCTCGTATTACTATTTAGATATGTTGTTCAGCTCGATTTTGACTTTGATCGAATGATTAATTGATAATGAATTTGGACCAAAAATATTTCTTTTTAAATTTCATGACTTTTACATAAAGCGATGTGACAACTTCCAAATGAAAACTTATAAAAATTCAAACAAAATTTTTCAACAAACATTTTCGTGCATGTTGAAACTCGATGACCACAAATTCAAAAGCTTGGCCTCAATTTTTATGGACTAAAATCTGTGATTTTTCTCCTGTATTCATATTGGAGCCCGATTAAATTTGTATTGTATCAAGAAGTTTCAAATTGGGGGTAAAATGCTTTCTAACAAAGGTAACTCTATATCAAAAGGGACTCGAACTCAAAACTTCTGATTAAGAATGAAAAAACACTTATCCAAGTATACATTCATACTCAAAATATATACAACAATAATATAATGAATATATTGAGGAGAATTAGTCTCTTTAGACATCACAAATTACATACCTTTTACATAGTTTAAATATAACAAAAATCTATATGTAAGAAGTCTATTCGTTACATTTTTATATATAATATGTTTATAATCATATATAATTTATAAAAATTAATTAGAGAAAATAAATAATAAATTTGTCTGATTGCTTATGTAAAGATGATCTTCAACTTTAAACAACTAGTTTAGTATACATGTGCACGTATGAGTCACGTCAATTTAAAAATAATATATATATATATATATAGTACTCGTCATTAAATAAATATAATATTTAGATAAATAAATATTATTAGTTTAATGCAATAATTTAATCTATTCTGATAGAGCAATGATGAGAAAATCAATTCAATTGTTTATAATATAGATATGTTAAAGTTTTTGAATACATAAAGTAATAATTTAATGTTAAATAGTTAGAAATTAAATAATTAATTGACTAAAATTTAATGTAACAAAAGACTCATAAATATAAAAGGAATAGTTTAATTAATGTTTCCAATATAATTTTACTGAATTTTTTTCTTTTTAAATTTGTTACATTACATACTTTTATTAATAAAATATTTGATAGTCATTATTAATTATTTATATAGCATATTCCTAAATCAAAAGTGAATTCTAAATATAAAGAAATTTTAATTCAAAAGTGAATCTTGAAATTAAATAAATAAAATATTAAATTTGAGTCTCTTCTGGAGATTAAAGTGATGAGGTCGCAAAGAGTTTTGGAACCCAGTGCAAGTATTCATTGGATTTATTGTCAAAAGCTGGTCTTTCTGCATGCAAACCGGAATAAGATCTAAAATTAGCCTCAGATGCAGGAGAGCTATTGGATGACCCATCTACTTGCAAGGAGACTTGTTGGGACTCTTTTCTACCTGACTAATTATGGATCGAATCAAATCCAAAAGACTCTTATACGTCTCCTTGTTTATCCTGCCGTGGATTAACGGTGACCCGAGGTACTTATTCTGATAGTTGTACTCTCCCTAGATTGAGAAGAGGCATGGTCGTGCCTCGTGGCACGGCAGCACCCGTACTATTGAAATGGTTCGTCAGTAGAGATGTGTCCCACAGGTGCCCTTTTTTCCAATGGTACTATAATTCCTATTCCTATCCCTTCATTCCCTCTTTTGGTCTATCTACATTCCAGGAAATTCATACGCTCCGCGGACGGAGCAAAAAGTGGAGTCTTGGTCAGAGCAAGCCGCCCTATTCTATTACCAGACATAATTGGGAGAAGCTCATCCGAAACTAGAAACAAAGGTAAGCTCGGGTTCAACGGTATGAAAATAGCTAGGCAAGGTACGAAAGGTCTTCGTTCACGAAATAAGGGGCAAAATTCCACCGCCTTCTTCTTTACGGTCGATCTTTTCCTTTGCTTAGGTCCACTGTTCCTTTTCTGGTTGTTCCGAAGGTACGAACCGAGGCTATCTCATATAGCTGCCATTGATCCAAACTAAAAAAAATAGAAAATAAAATAATTTATAATATTTTAATAAAAAATAAAATGTTCAAATAATATTTCTAAGGATTTTCACGTATAGAATAGATAAAGTTTTCTATCATGAGCTCTAAACTTATTTGTTTTAATGTTTTTTACGTCGGCAATTACAATGTTTGAATATTAGGATAATAACAATGCATATGCTATAGCAATAAGTGCAAGATATATAATTGGTTATATAAGTTTCTTTATTTGATTACAGCTAATTAATATTATACTTTAACTTATCAGTTAGTAATAATAGTTAATTAACATGACTATATACGTTGATTAAGATTTAAAAAAATACATGAATTGTTTATTATTTTTTTCTAACATCATTATGTGTCTCATCAATAATTCTTTTGTAAATCATTTTGGATTTCATAATCTTTTATTTTGCACATTTGTCGAGTTTCGAAAACGACGTGCATTAATTTGATAATTTAGCAGTGGTCGTATAAGTTATGACTTGAATAATTATTTTGTTTTGTGATTAAATTAAGTTTTGTTATATTTAGTATTTTTATCGAAAAATTATATTGTATAGTTAAATAAATATATATATATATATATATATACATTGATATTTTAAAAATTTCATGTGATTTTACTTATTTATATTTTAATATTTTTTAAAGAAAATTCTAACTCTGCTAAATTGTATCAAAACAAAATCCCATCTAAATTATTGTTTATTGGTCATGTGTCCTAAATTATCCATGCACCAGATCAGGATTAGGCATAAAATATTGAAAATTGAATTATCCAAGCAAATTAAATTTTTTGAAAGTTTAATATTCAATAATTTGGTATTTGATATGGAGCCACGAAAAGACTTCACTTGTTTTCGATACGAGGAAGAAATCTAAAGAATTATTTGAAAGTAATATTTTAATTTGTGAATTGATATTGAACATTAGTATCATTTGGTATTTGTTTATTTTTCAAATATCAAACTATTTATTACTTAATGAATCAACATGTTCATTTACTCATTAATACAAGTTCAACGAGAAATTTACAAATTGAACATAAATAATTCAAAGATATACTTTTTAGTTGCGCCAATTTACTTTGCTTGATATGTTTTTACTTGTTGATCTTCTATTATATCATATTTTCACATAAAAAATAGAAATAATTGAAACAATAATATTAACTTTGAAATACAATCAACACAATTTTAATATAATATTATTGAATATTATACTAAATCAAAATTTAATTAATCAATCACCAAAAAATTAAATTAAAATCTAAAAATTTAAATTACTAAATTATCAAATTCAAAATTTAAAAATTTCAAATCAAATACCAAACGTGTGCACCAAATTTTCAATCCTAAGCATAAGATGCAATATTGAAACTTTCCACGTCAGATGAAAAAGAAATGAATGACTTTTCTTAATGACAGCGTGTCAAATGTCGATCATTCTAAGGAAAAAAAGAAAAAGAAAATTATATAATTGTTAAAAAAAGGTTTAATATTATAATAATTATTTTTAGTGAAAAGAAAGCTGGAAAATTAGTGATTAAGGAGTCACGTGCACACGTGCCATGGCAGTGAGTCGGTGCATCGTTTCTCATAAAGAAAAGCGTAGCGCACGAATTGCGGAGCAGTCTAATTTTCTCCCTCACGCGCTACATACAAGCAAATAGTGTACTTGTTAAAATTAAATTAAATTAAATTTAAAAAATATATATATTTTAAAAAGATTATATTGTAGTTTCAAATAATATTATCTAGTACTTATTCGTCTAGTTCGTGTGATGATCTTTGATTGAGCATGAAGTTATAAATGAAAGGAAACTCCTAAAAATTTGTGATTTAAAATCAGTTAGATGTTTAAATGAATATAAAATTAATAAAAATTTAATTTTAAAAGTAAATTATCACTAGGGGTCGTTTGGTTGGTAATATATTATCCTAAGATGACTAATCTCGGGATGAGTTAGTTTGAGATAAGTTATCTCACCATATATATGGAATAACTTATCCTATTACTAAGACAGAAATGGTGGGATAAATAGTCCAAAGATTATCTTATATTTCTAACCAAACATGAGATAAAATAATTCTACATTTTATCCCGAGATTATTATAACTTATATCTCACACTAAACGATCGCTAAATATATAAGATTGTTACTTTTTATTTTTTTTGAAAATAGTATCATATAAAATTGGGAAGAAAAGAATAATTGGTTTTGATTATTAATGTTATAAATATATATGTGTGTGTTTTGCTCTAAATAAATTAAAGAAAATTTCATAATTCACAAGAATATTTTGTAGTCTTAGCGATCGAGGGAAGGGTTGAGAATTTATTGGGTGTGAGATATCATATTGTTCGAGGAATTTTAAATGTTGTCGGAGTAAAGAATCGTCAACAAGAGCGTTATAGTGCGTTGTAAATTCTTATCCAAGAGTTATATTTAATCATTAGGTTTCACATATATTTTGCTCATTAGGGGATGAATTTACCTCTTTAATTTGTTTTTAAACTCTATTAAATTATTAGAGCGTGTATTTTTTAATTAATAATTATTAATTTTAGCAATATTTTTTATTATTTATAGCAACACATAGCGATATTGTAATAAATCTGCAATTATATTAAAAGTGAATCATGTATGTTGTCTAAATATATTATAAGTGTTTTAAAATATATTTTTCTTGTTTCGTATTCAATATGTATATATTGAAAAAGATAAAAGCACAATTTGTTAGATGTTCAAAAAAATTGCGTTGAATGTGTTTTAATCATTTGACATGAGAGAATCTTAGTAGCTCAGTTGGTTAACTACCTAAACTTTCGCCTTGTTAGTGAGAGTTCGATTCCTATACTGTAATCTCCCTCCCCGTTTCCCCTTCCCCTGCTCCCATTTTTTTTTTAAAAAAAAAATCATTTGACACGAGAGTAGAAATAATGTTTTGTAAGCTATGTATATAATAGTGTTGCCAAAGACTCTTTAATTCCAACGTGTGGTATATTTTTGTCGAAATATAATAAATTTGTGTAATGATTTTTTCATAGCCACTTGTTATGTTTAGTTGTTTTTAATAAATAATGCACGTTAAATTAAAGCAAGGGTGCACGTACATCAAATTGACAACATACAAAAGGGAAATGCAAAAAAATTTGAATTGGAACGAAGTTTATGATCTTCTCGTACTGAAAAATATAAAAATATAATAAAAATGAGATTTTTTGATAAATTATAATCTGAATAAAAGAAACTATTAATTTCATAATATATTCCGAGATTATTATCTCTATCCCTCAATCAAATGACCCCAACATTGTCTCGAAGAATGAATCATTTTTTATGCCATACAAGTGATTTGCAACACCTCCAATTTCACAATAGAAATATTCAAATATTATAGTTACCAAATTCAGTATTACAACGAGAAAATGGAACTAACAGATAAATTGCAGAACAACAATGAAATAAAGGAAAGATTGAAGAAGATAACTACAAAGGACATGAGAAGCTTAGACTCAAAGAAAATGGATGAGAAGACTAGATATTTTTTTCAACATTTTCCATAATCCTCCCCTCTAAACATAAGTCCCTTTTAACTAATTGTTAATTGGGCCTAGATCTCAAATTAACCTTTGTGAAGGCCTTTTGGTCCTAATACTTCTTCTTGGCCCAATAACAGAGTATGTGATATCCATATTCTTAGGAAAAATTACACAAAAGAAACTCAATTATGAAATTGTTTACTCAAATTGGATTCAATCCAAACTATTTATCTTTAATGAACCTACAACCCAAACTATTTATCCTCTCGCCCCATTTTCTCCTTTTTCATTGCGCCCATGACGTCAGCACGATGTCAGAATAACTGTGATAAATTAATTTTCTGTGATACTCCATCAGTATATTAATACCATATCAGTACAATATAGAACTGAGCTTGATCCTCTGTGATACTTTGTCGATTTATTGATCCCTTATTGGTATTATATAGGATTTGGCTCTTTTTCAAAAAATAAATAAGAAATAATTAAAAAAATTATTAAACTCTAAATTGGTAGAAAATATATTCTTTGTGATACTCTGTCGGTATATTGATATCATATTGGTAACTTAATCCTCTGTGATACTTCATGGGTATATTGATACCCTATCGGTATCATATAAGATAAGACTTTTTTTTAAGAAATAAATAAGAATCAATTGAGAGAAAAATCATCAAAATAGCAATCATATTTATTAAACTCTAAATTAGTAGAAAATATTATTCTATGTGATACTTAAATATATTGATACTACATCAACACCATATAAGACTGAGCTCAATCCTCAGTGATACTCTGTCAATATATTGATACCTAATCAATATCATATAGGATGGTGTTGACACCAACATGATATCAGGATGTAAATTTTAATAGTAGACAAATTAAGGGGGCTATTATTCATTTAATTGTAATTAATTAGGAAGCATAAATTGTAAGAAGGTATATAAATATAAATAATTTGTTTTAAAAGGGCATAGACTTAGTTTTCTCGTATTCTTATTGAGTTGGAGTGGATTCATGACATGATTTCCTCTTAAGGATTTTAATGGTTTTGAATGAAATCAGTTCTAAATAGAGTGTTGGTCCAGCCCATTTGGGTGATGGGCCTGTATTTGGAAACGAGGCTTATTGATGGTCAATAGAATGTACATTATTTATCTTGTAAACATTTAATTATGAAATGGTTATCTTCAATGCATAAACAAAATGTAAATAGAAACATCTCTGGCTAAAACATAAAACAACCATGTTTTAGGAGTTTAAAACTTTAATAAGTGAAAATGGAGCTTGAAAATTTTAAGAACGATTCATAGGATTGAATTCATAAAAATTAAAACTTCGAGAATAATTCATAAATTTTGAACTTATAAATATTTAAATTAGATCCTTCACACCATCAAATAATGTGGTGCAGTGGATGGAACTATTCCTCCCTTAACTAGCGATTTCGGGTTCAAGTCTTGGGTATAAAAAAATCCTTGATAAAGAACACTTTCCCCAATATGCCCCACGCGACACGAATTCGGATTAGTCAAACTCCTATAGGAATACCGAATATTAGATGGGCAACCAAAAATAAATAAATCTTTCACATAGAGTTTGAAATCATAGGTATCCTAAATGAAATAATGATAAATATTTAAATTGGTGTCATAAGTGAAACAAGGATAATGTTTTATAATAGGTACCATTAATGAAATTATGTAAGTTTTAAATTAGTTAACTAGAATAATATGACAATGATTATATCATCCATAGTATCTCTTTTGTAATGAAAGACAATTTTTTAGAGAAGTTGAAAGTTGAAACTAGCTCCATAATAATATTGCGGAGTTCAAGCAATTCTTGTTATGAATACTTTTTCAATAATTAGAACTCTAAGAATGTGACATGAAAATCAGACTTACACAATTGAAACTTCATGACTCTATAATGAAAAATAGTAAAAAAATAATAATTTGAAGTTAGTATTTATAAAGTAAACTCAAATTCCATTTTTTCTTGTTGTGCGTGGATGTGTACGAAGAGATTAAACTAATAAAAATTGAAAGCTCATGAAATTTCTTTCAGAACTACATACACCATTTTTTTCTAAAATTTGACTTATGTCAATAATCATTCCAAAATCTAGTAACACTAAGTCCTTGTATTTTAAATTGTGCTTTAATCTAAAGATATTACTATTCAACTGATATTTTTGAATTTTAAAAAATTGTTAAAATTTAATAATTTTCAAACACAAGCTAAAAGCTCAATTATAAGTTCAAAAAGTGACCATTTGCCTAATTCTCCTTATTAAAATCTTATATCACAACTAATTGTCTAAAAAACTCAAAAGTTCATATGGTTTTTTTTTTGTATGTTACAAAATTGATCTAGATTTTAAAACACATCTAATCTATTTAAAGTTTGGTGAGTTGGTCATAATAATTATACAATCAATACATAAATGTAAATTATATACTATAGATGCTAATTATATATTTGACATAATATTTGATAATGCAAGTCAATTAATGTTTTGCTTATTTACGTAACTAAGCAAACATACGATATGTATTTACATTATATCACTATAGTTTGAAAAAATTACAATTTATAGCTATAATTAGGAGGGTGTTGCTATTTTCTGTCATCTCTCTGCAATCTCTTGCCAGATATATAAATAAATATGTATACCAACTGTGTATATACAATTATTTGATAGATATACATATTCAATTAGACAAATATACATATACAATTCGCCTCTCTCCACTCTCTTTCCTCTCTCGATCATGTTCGCCTCTCTCTTCCCTTTCTCAATCTCGCTTCCCAAATATACAAATTCATATGTATACTAGTTACACATATACAATTGTTTGGTAGATATACACATATAATTTGATAAATATACATATACAATTCATTTCTCTCTACTCTCTGCCCTCTCTCACTTACCTCTCTCCTATAATATGTAACTACAAATAGTAATTTGAGCAAACTATAACTATTTTTACCTTATTATGTTTCATGTGTTTGCTCGTTTTGAAAAATCCTCCTTCAAAATTGATAAATGTTTACTATATATAGTAACATGCAATTAATATTGGGTAATTTGAAAATCCAAATTCCTTTTTTATTTTATTAATAATATATACCGCTTAATTTAAAAAAAAAAAATACAAACCAAATAAATTGTATTGAAAGTAAAAGGGAGATGACAACATTTCTATTCAAATATCAGTTACACAACACATTTTTGGTCTATTCGATATTGACAAGTTCATCCACGTACTTTTCTTAGTTATTCCATTTTGAATTTTGATCGGTCCATTATTGACTTGCGTATTCAAGATAAATTAAAAAAAAAAAATAAACAGTTAAATTGATGTTACATGTCATAAATATTAATAAATATTTTCAATTTAATTTATTTTAACTTTTGATTCAGTCATTATCGACTTGCACATTTAAAGTAAATGCAATACATGATACAGTTAATCGATTAAGTCAATTCTATAATTATAAATATTAGACGGTTTTATTTAAGTTTATAATATGTAATTTTTAGTTAGTTCGACTTTTGATCTATCCGTTATAGACTTGCATATTTAAGTGAACTAAAAACAAAATGCAATATATCATACATGTAAATAATGACAAGATTACTATCTCATGTTTTAATTTGATTATCTTATTTTTTTATAACTATTTAACACTAACTTTTCATACGATATGTTTAAAATTATAATATCAAAGAACATGTTGATACGTTCTGCGTACATTTAGTTTAAGATTATAAGATATAAAAATATTTAATTAAAATCAGACAAATAATTTAAAACGAGGAAGTACAAAATACTTTTGTTATACAATTGTTGAAAAATTTGGAATTTTGCTTAAAATCATTTTTTAAAAAATCATAGCCAACTGGAAAAAAGAACAAAAACTCAAAAGCAACAAATTTCATTTCCCGATGTGAAATAAGAGTCCAGCTAGTCCGAAACTCCGAACAAATAAGAACAATCCGGTCTGGGGTCCAAATTCCGGTTCACAAAAACCGGTCCAGCGCAAATAATTTTCCTCCGAATAAATTAATCACAGTAAACGAAACAACATTCCTTCTTCTCGCTCGATCCCTCTTGTATGTACATAAGCCGAAAGCAAAAGAGAAACAGAAAACACTTCAATTTTCGCTCAAAAGGGATAGAGAGATCTATGGATTCTTCTGATAATTTATGTATTTACTCATGAAATTACTCATCCATCGACCGTTGTAAATTAAAATTCACAAAAAGGTAAGTCTTCGATTCGGTGAAGAAAGTTTAGGAAAAATCTGAGCAGTATTTGTAGTATTTTTTTCAATTTTTTTTGTAATTTTTCTTCCTTGGAATAGCAGTTTCGTGTTTTTCAATGTTGGCGTTGTCTCGCTATCGATTTAGAATTTGCTGAACTGTCATTGTTATCGTCTTCCACTTTACCTAACGGAGTGTTCTCCTTATATATTTTGTGTTCCTAAGTTCCTGCATTTTGGATTCAGTGTTGTTTATCTCGGTTTTATATGCTTTTCAGATCTTAAATTTTGCTTCATTTCGCGTATTTTTATGTGTTTTATAGTGTGAATCTTAAAATCTGTGTTGTTATTGGTTAATTCAAGTAGCTAATGTTTTTCCAGATTGATTTTCTGTGCCGGAGAGTGAGATTGAGTGGCCACATTTTATGAATTTGTTAAACATTTACAAAGCGGAGTTGAATGAGAAGTGCAAGCTAGGGGATGTTGTGGAGTGGTTGTGTTTACTGACTTCACTTCATCTACTGACAGTGTGAAGGAAAAAAGATAGTTGTATATAAAAATGGCTGATGCAGCTGCTCTTATTGAAGCTTCAGGATCCAGATTTAATGATCTGGAGCTCATTGGAAGAGGCTCATTTGGGGATGTCTATAAAGGGTAAGGATAAAAATGTTTTATTTTGTTTTAGGTGTTTCCATCTTGCTTTCATTACAGGGCATTATCAGTCATTACACTTCAGTGTAAATTATATGAATCTTCCACGTCCATGCTACTTGATTCTTTCCTGTTTCGTGCTACTAAACAATTTCCCTTTTTAACAAAAACTTAGTTTTACCTTCTAATAGAAACAGATCACAAATTTTAAATTTATCCACAAGTAGAATTCCACGTGGAAACTTTGGATTTAAAGGAGCTGAGGTCCACATGCAGAGAATTAACCAATCATTGTCTCAAAGAATGACCCTATGGGATGTTATACACGTGTTTTCATAAAGAATAAATGGTTTAAAACCAAACTGTTGTAAATGCTAGTAACAATTCAGTATTGGACGTATTGGACTAAAGCCTTCCAGCTCACTTAGGTGACGGCACGTGTTCAGAAAATAGGCTTATTGATAGTTCACCAGTCCTTTTATCACTGATTTGTGCCAGAGAAACTTCTTTCCATATCGGCCCATAGATTGTCCTACTGGGTACTTTGGTAACCAAGTCATAGTATGTTGGGTTCAAATTAATGTGTCAAATTTTTTTGGCTGAAATGAGATAGAATAATATGGATGTAAGTTGTACATTTGACTGTATCACAAAAAGTGTAAATTAATGGGTACTAGCATTTCATTTTTTTTATAATATACCGACTAATACTTACTAGGTATAGTCACGTGCAAGTTGCAGCTGGATAACCTGGTAGTAAAGTTTTCTTTTACAATACCAATATAAACAACTTAATCTGAAATATATAAAGCAATAAATTGTTTCTTTACTTGCTACTTTAATTCTAAACTAAAAGTACAGAAAAAAGTTGGTTCTCCAACAAAAAAAGAACGAAATAGATGGAAACTATCTCAAATAGGGCAATTCGTATTGTTCTCTTCCTTCTCGCCGGGATAGCAGGAATAATGAAGAGTGCTACATCTCTCAGTTCCGTTGGCCCAAGTCGTTACGTTATTAATCTTAGTTTGGATAGCAGTGCAGTACACGCGTCAAGATATGATCTTTGCTTTTGGGACTCAAAGTGTGCCCTAATGAGGCAGGGAAAAACTTTAAAATGTGCCTTTTGCGTAACTTGGATAGCCGGAGGTTCGAATCCCCCTCTATTCGCAAGGTCGTAAGTTCTCTCTTGCGTTATCTAGAACATTCCAACCCAATTGAAAATTGTTACACAACACATATTTGGTATTCAGCAGTGACCAAGCAAATATTAGACAGATTTTATCATAATACATAATTCTACTTAGTCTGATATGCCCTGTCCCTTATTGACTTAACTTGCACATTTGAGGTGAATTGACTAAAGCGCGATAAATTTATAGGTTTGGACAAATATTAAGTCCATGTTACAAAATATACTCTAGGCTACATTTAATGATCACAACTAAACCATAATTATAACTAGTTGATATTGCGTTTATGAATTCTTCATCTTCATTGTGCTTTGTTTTTTGTTAAATCTGCAGCAATCCTAAGATATAGTAAGGTTTTTGAAATAACTTCCTTGTGATTTTAGGTATACTTATCCCTTTTCAGCACTTTTAATTGTTTTATGTTGTTGCACCTATGTAACAACATTTAGAGTCCGCCTTACAACATAGACAAACCATCACATACAACAATTCTCTCAGAACATCTTCTATGTACTATTTGCACCCTCTGTCTAAATTTGTGTCAAAGTGGATTTGAGAAGGAAAATATTTCAGAATGGTTAAGTTAAGATTGTTTACTGGTGTGTACGAGTAGTATTATCCGCTGAAGTGTGTCAAATATCTTTTTGATGATGGGAAGTGTGTCAAATATCTAATATCTTGATGTTCACAAGTAGAAGATGTGCCATAGATTTGGAAGAGACGTATGTCTAGCACTGTAGTTAATCGTTCTCACATTTGAGTGATTAAGTGATTATGAGCATCTACTATGATGTGTTCTCTTATTAGATTTTGCAGAAATATATTCATTTTTTCCCCTCACAATAACAACATTCCTAGTGTAACACATACCTTACCCCCTACCTTGTTAAGGTAGAAATGCTGCATACATTAGTAGATTAGAATTTTGATATATGATGATTGTAATGCGGAGGAATTAGGATTTGAAGTTTATAGGGGGAAATAACATATGGATTCTAGCGAAGTTGCTTGGACTCGGGTGCGGGTGTCCGATACGGGTGCGGATCTAGAGGTCAGATCCTTCATGATCTAATTTTTAAGATTCGGGGATATGGATATTGGTGCGGGGATTCACCTAAAAATAATCAAAATATCTAAAAATAGAGTGATAAAACCTAAATCATGAGATATTATGTGGAGAACTTGAAAAAAATCCTGGAAGGAGATTAAAGAAAAAGGCGTGACATAGAAATTTCTATATAAAAGATATTCCATTCTCTTTAATTTCACCTTAGCTTTTGTATTGATTACAAAAATCATTTAAACCATCCAAACTTTCTCCATCGATTTTGGTCAAAGTACCCAAAATCGGTTGACCAAATCGGACACGGATCCCACACCCACATCCATGTCGAGTCGACACGGGTGCGGCACCAAAAGTGAAGAGTCCGTGCAACTTAGGATTCTAGTACTGGATTTCTTATTTAGCAATTACAAGTCTCTTGAAGTAAGCTGATTTCTCTGTAACCAAAAGAGGGCCATTTAACCTATTGCCAGTGGAAAATCTATACAACAACAACAACAACATACCCAGTGAAATCCCACAAGTGAGGTCTGGGGAGGGTAGAATGTACGCAAACCTTACCACTACCTCAAAGGTAGAGAGGAAATCTGTCAATGAGAAATGCTCAACAAGCCAATTTTTTTCTTCATCAATTTTTTTTTTCAAATCGCGCTGTAGAAGTAGTACTGAATGATTTTTAATTTTTGATTGAAGAACAAGGGGAGGGAGTGAGGTGGGGCACAATAACTTTTTTTATGACAAGGGAAACTCGCAGTGGCTATCCTTTGAGTGCGCACAGGGTAAACCCCCGACTTCTATGCAATAACTCGTAAAGCACACAGGAGCAGTATCCGGCACTAGGCAAGCCCGGTGCACAAGCTTAACCCAGAAGACAAACCTCTTGCTTTCGCTGCCCAGGTATTTCGAACTTGAGACCTCCAACATGGAAGTCCAAAGCCCAAACCATTGGGTCACCCCAAAGGGTGAGGTGGGCACAATAACTAAAAGATAGTAATTCACTTCTTCCCCGTGAAGTTAAAAATGAGATGAAAAAGCATAAAGCTGCCGGCAAATTATGTATCTTGTTTACACACGTCAATAAGTTGCTAGGCCAGGGATTTGGTTCTGTTAAGCTATGTTATTCACTTCTTCCCTGTGATGTTGTTAAAAATGAGATGAAAAAGCATACAGCTGCCAGCAAATTATGTATCTTGTTTACACCTTGTTAATAAGTTGCTAGGCCAGGAATTTGGGTTCTGTTAAGCTACTACCTCCCAATTTATGAAAATGGACATTACATATGCTATGCGGTTTAAATGCAGTTTCTCTTACGTTTAATCTCAAGGGATGCTGGTAACTGCATTTATTTGATCTTATTGCAATACAAGCTGATAAAGTTTTTCCAGTGCATATATTATTTAATTCTATATTTTTGGTAAGAAGCTATCTAACAGCTCTTGGGACTTGAATGCCATTCTTTTTGAACGAACTTGAATGTTAGATGGATAAGCAAAATCTACTCCGTTCTGCATGGTCCCTAATCTCATCAGTATCTTCTTTTTTAGCTATGCAAATGGGGAATAAGTATAATTGCCTGTGCTTTGGTAAGACATATACCATAGTATGATAATAGCGATAAACACTTTTGAATATCTGAGAAGCCAATGTCTTGACAAAGTGAAAGCTATTCTCGCAATGAAAGTTTTAATTTTTTTCTTTGTTATTTCCACCAGCTTGATGTTAAATTTTGTTTTTGAGATATCATCATGTTAATTTTCTTGATTTGCAGGTTTGATAAGGAGCTAAACAAAGAGGTTGCAATCAAGGTTATTGATCTAGAAGAATCGTGAGTATATGACCTTGAGTACTTTTCTTGTAGTTTGAAGTTATGTTCTCCATGATGTTGTTTAGCAGGAGCTACTGTTCATTTACTCTCCTTCCCCATGGAGAGAGAGTACAATGATAGCTTATATGGAAGCTGCAATGTTGTAGTTTACTCTTGTTCTGCATATTTTGTATATCATCTGGGCCGTGCATCTTTTTCATGCACTTTTAAGTTATGTTTCTATTGTGTGAATAATCAGTCAAGGATATAAAAATGAGACTAGACTCCCTTGTGAGAAATAAATGGGTTGATAAACTATGAGCTCTATCGTCTTTTGCCAATTTGCCAAGTTATTCTAGTACAATTGATACAGGAGAAAATGTATATCGATTCAATGGTAGCACAACCAGTGCAAACTATAACTAGTGATTTCTGTCCCTTGCTGTTCTAATATAATTGTCTTCAGGCCTCTACATATTTTTCTCTAGCTAGTTTAAGAGAATGGTGAGTTGAAAGCTTCTTTTTCATATATTTGTTATGGAAGATGTTTCCAAGAGTCTTTACATTGATCTACTTGATTAGAACTTGAATTGTAGTAGTGTTTGTGGCAGATAGACTGACCAACTAAACATTTAGTCCCTGTATGTTGTTATTTCTTACTTCACTTCATATTCTTTTTGATCAGGTTAAGCCGTAAAGCTACTTAATTTGCTTCACATTTGAACCGTGCCTTTGTAGAATGTTTAAAAGATTATACTGGAAGTCCATGAATTCCCTCAATTTTTCTGGGTAGTTGAAGCACACTTAACTTTCAAGCTTTTCCGATTTATCACCACTTAGACGTCGACGAAAATACTTTTGCCATTCGTATGACCTTTATTAGAAAAACTATTGTGTATCGTTGGTGCTAGTTGCATAAAGCAGTCTAAGCCGGGTGGGGAACATGAAACTGTTATTTCATAAAATTAAATTGCTTCATTATATATTTCTTGTTTAGTTCTGTCCTTGACAACTTGGTTACTGTTTCAGTTTAATCTAAATTGCCTTTTTATCATTGTCATTCAGGGAGGATGAAGTTGAGGATATCCAAAAGGTATGTTCACATTTTTATGGATATGTTTTTTGTTGGTGATTATAGTAGAAAATTAACTGATCAGGGTTTTATTGAGTGCCTTTTTTTCAGGAAATTGCAGTCTTATCACAATGTCGATCTCCCTATATTACGGAGTACTATGGGTCATACCTGCACCAAACTAAGCTATGGATAATTATGGAATACATGGCTGGTGGCTCAGTTGCTGATCTAGTAAGTGAAAAATCTAAGATAATGGCAACCTTTCTGCCCTTGCTAAACAATTATCCTGGATACAGAGTGAATATTCATAATAAAATAATGGGATTAATTTTCACTGTGAGACGGGGTGTTTAATACAGGATATTATGTATACAAGTTTAAATATAATGTGTAACTGCAACTTAGGTGACTTCCGTGCAAAGCATCTTAAATGCGATCCCAAAATCTTGAAGTCAAATCAGTGTAATATGTTGTTTCTACTTTCCTATATGTATTATACAACACGAGTAGCTCTAGTTTGTGTGCTGGGTATGTTGGGGTGAGAGAGGAAATCGATGATATGAGATAGTTTAAGGTTATCTATTACTTATCCCAGAAAAAAGAGAGAGTTCTATGGTTTCTCTCATTCTGTCTGCATGTACCAGCATTGGATATTTCCTGACTTGATCTGACATTCAAACTTATTCTACTTATCGAAAGAAAATCTTTTTCAATCTGGTAAAGCTTATAAAGGAAATAGTAATTTTGGGATCTCAAGGCCAATCCTGCATTGACTGGTGGGGATGAACTTAAAATGCATTGTAGGTGCAGTTACCAAATTTAGGACTTATGTAGTTGAGCTTGTGGGATTACACTGGGTTGTTGTTGTTGTTGTATTGAGGGGTTGAATAATGGCCTCTAGACCTAAAATTATATTGACTGTCAATAGTATTCAGATGTGGAACTTAGTTAATTGAGGGATAGCATGACGGCCTCAAAACCTTAAACTTGATGGTTAATTGAATGAAAGTGAATGCCTTTGTAGCATAGGATAACATCCATTTCAACTCGCTGTATGTCCCTTAGGTATCAATAGATCTTGCCAAGCTTTGGCTGCACAATGCTAACCATTTCTTGTTTTAGGTATCAGCTGGCCCATGGTGTCAAACGTAGAGCTTGACTTTCAAAACCTTCCTTAGCCAAATTTGTTGAGTTAGTCTATGATACTCCATTGTCAATGCTATTTTGGTTAAAAACTTATACCTCCTCTGGGTTGTTTTACTTTTACTGTTTGAATTGCTAAAACTAAAGGGAACATGGTCCGCACGCCAATCCCTCTACTTTGTTTTGCTTATACAGTTATACCTGTTCTGCTACCTTTTTTTGGTTGGGTTTTGAAGATAAAATAATTGTATTTCAATGAGGAAGTTCCATATACCATGAGTACTGAGAATATCCAGATATGACAATCTTCCTGGCCAAGTTCATATATATTCAAGATCAAGGATAGTTAGTCCTGCATAAATGAATAAAAGCTTGCAAATTACTCTGAATCTGGAATTTTGATAACTCCAAACACTATTATGTCCACTCTCTCCAAAGCTTCTACAATCAAAGTACATTGCACCAGAACTAATCATTTCATAGTTCTGGTACAGAAAAGTACAATTATCTTTTTTGTTATTCAGGCTGAAATATCTGTTGGTGTTCAGCACCTCCAGCGTACATTGTTACATTCCAGACCACGTATTATACGTGTGCAGTTTTAAATGAACGAAAATTATAGGTGTGTTAGTTTTGTTTCACTAAGACACATTGGTCCATCAGAAGCAAGATGTCAGTCATGTATTTGATGAGCTCTTCTTTAGATACTTACCAGGATTTTGTTTCTGCAGATTCAACCAAATCAGCCATTGGATGAAATGTCTATTGCATGCATTTTACGTGATTTGCTTCATGCTATTGAATACCTCCACTCTGAAGGAAAAATTCATCGCGATATCAAAGGTTCGTTCTTCTCTTTTGTGGCTAAATATTGATAGCCTTGATATATCTGCATTGGTATTGTCCATGGGCCATTTCTACCTTACTTTTTTATCTTCAGTTTTATTTTCTAAAATGTTGGCCAGAGCTTTAGATTTTGAATCAATGGGTGGGCCAAACTTGATAATCTGTTCTTGCCATGAGGTTACCACATTTTGGAAGTCGATGCTTCTTGGTGTTAAACTGCTGCAGTGGAGATCTATTTTTATAAATTATGTTATTCCTCAGAGTTGAAAGTTGTCTCAATTTGCTAACTGCTTCTTCCGTTAGTTGCTAACTACGTATTTTTCAATTTGAGGCCCACTACCCCTTTTTTTATTGTGGAAATGAATGACATAGGTCTATCGATGTTTTTGCAGCGGCTAATATCTTGCTGACCGAAAATGGTGATGTGAAGGTATATTAACATGATCCTTTATTATGTTTCAAATTATATCTGAGAGGAAGGTAACTATGTGGCTAGTGTGTTATTTTCTGATCTGCTCTTCCACAGGTAGCAGATTTTGGCGTTTCTGCACAGCTGACAAGGACAATCTCTAGGAGAAAGGTACAAGTTGCTATACTTGCGGAATTCATTTTTTGACAAGTAGACTTTTTTGGAGTGCAGTATCATTTCTTGTTGAGTAGTTATGGAGCTCGTTGGGTTACATGCCATATTTTTGCTGGAAGTTGCATTGATATTGTCAGTTAGAAGTAAGATCAGGTCAGTCAAATTATGCTAATGTAATTAATATTTGCAGACATTTGTAGGAACACCTTTCTGGATGGCACCTGAAGTAATTCAGAACTCAGATGGATACAATGAGAAGGTATCTCTTGAACTGCAGAAATATACGGAGTCCATTTCCCTTCATCTAGTTGTTCCTTTCTTCCTCCTTCCGTTTCCTCCTTGTGTAGCTCTTAATCTTAATCCCTTCTATTGCTGATTGAAATGGTTCTTGTTGAACCTCCTGTATTAGTCTTTCTTTGTATACAACACTTAAGATTTGGGCCAACTACTAAGAGCTTTTTCTTCTGTACAGGCCGATATTTGGTCACTTGGTATAACTGCAATTGAGATGGCCAAAGGTGAACCCCCGCTTGCTGATCTGCACCCCATGAGAGTACTTTTTATTATACCTCGAGAAAATCCTCCCCAGGTAATACTTTTGCCAGTTCAATATTTTAGATTTTCTGATTATTTTGTTTATCCACTTACCATTTACAAGTATGTTCTTATTTCGTGATACTCTACTTAATTTTTAACTGAAAAATTAGAATTTCGTGATACTCTTTTGTTTTTTAAGAGGTAGTTTTTACTGTCTTTTCTGTTATTGTGCAGCTAGAGGAACACTTTTCTCGTCCTCTCAAAGAAATTGTGTCCTTGTGTTTGAAGAAGAGTCCTGCTGAGGTACGTTCCACTTTTGTTGCTGCCAATCCCCTGGTTTTTTCCTCTCCCTCAACGTCTTTGTTTCCTTTTTGTGCTTGACAATTATCATACTTCCATGTGCCTATAAGTGTTCCTCCATCCATGCAAAGAAAAGAGTTGGAGTTCTATTCTTATAAGTAGAAGCTTGTCCAAAAAGGGTAGCGCTTTTGAACAACCGGAGCTTTCAGTATACAGAAACTACACCTTAGGTCGGAAGTTATGGATCTTCATTGATTGTGTCACTCTAAGTTCATCTTCATTGATTGTGTCACTCTTAAGCTCATCTTAGACCAATATTATATTAAAAAAATAATAAAAAGATCAAGAAGTTCTCTATGTTTTAGGCAAATAATTTTAGTAATGTGGGAAAAACTTCCCCATTACGAGCCATATGGCACAAATTAGAGAACCTACGTAATAATATTAATATGGTTATCTACAAATATCACCTGATAAGTGAACTCTACATTTTTTTATTGGGATATAAATCTCTAACATGACTAAAAGGCTTCTAGAAAACATAACATATGACATGTTCCGAACTAATTTGTATCACCTTTATAGATCTTTGTCTTCTATCGTGCCCTATTTTTCATTGAGCCTGCATGGTTTCTGGAGATTGTAGATATTCCGAGAGGACTGAGACAACATCCTTATCTCATTCTTTTTCAACTCCTTCATTCTTCATTTCAACCATCTTGTTTTGATTTTTTTTTTTTGTAGCATCTTCATCTATCATTCCATTCTCTTGGAAAATTGAGCGTAGATTATGAACTTTTTGCATTTGGGCATTAGAATCTCATTTAGTCTCACCTCAATATTGCTCTCGTGTTGATTAATCTTCTAGTGTTCATATTTAGTCTGACTTGTACATATCCTAAAACATATCCTAAAACATTTACTCTTGAGAGTCCGCAGTTCAAGATTCTG
Organism: Solanum aculeatissimum; assembly: GCA_038996855.1. Classification (NCBI taxonomy): domain Eukaryota; kingdom Viridiplantae; phylum Streptophyta; class Magnoliopsida; order Solanales; family Solanaceae; genus Solanum; species Solanum aculeatissimum. Next base: position 16,815 of record JBCEWC010001791.1, on the reverse strand, counting down.
ATTGACACCCTGGTTTCGGGAATTTAGCACAATATCTTAGGTAGATAGTAACACCATAGGACCTCAATGTCAGTTTGTGTTAATTAGCTCACCTATAATTAGAGTGACCAAGTACGAGCGCAATGCCGATCCCTAGTTGTGCAGTCACGGTTATGCAAACTTCATTGTATCTCCTACTATTCTCACACTAGTGACGACTCAGTACATATCCTTTATAACATCAATATATTCAATATGAATTTCTCTCTTATCCAATACCCTTAAAAGGATTTTCCTGTGCTCTATCATATTCTTTATCTAGGCCAGTTAACACCACATATAGATCATTTTTTCATCTCGCAATAAAATTCAATCTGTCTCGTACGAAGAATGCAGCCTACTGCCTACACATAGAACTGCCAGTCATAATCCAGACTGCTTCTTGGTTACTTTTGTAGTGTCCCTAAGTCTGTCACTCTTTCCTAGAGTTTCATCTTATGGGTTATAAGTTTAATGCCACAATAGTTCGCATGATTTGAAATATCTACCGTGTCCACATATATTAGAATTAGGGTACTCTTCCTCACTTGTCGGGTATCTTACCACCTCTTATTATAGCATTAAGTAGCTTGATAAGCCATCCTACTCCAATCTCTACAAGACATTTCGAATCTATATTATATATAAAAGTGTGACATTGGGAATAAGCTGAAAAAGTGGTGTGGACAATCTAGGACAACTCGCTGACAGCTGTAGTTTTCTGTTCTAAATAATCTATCCTCATTGTTAGTGCTTTATTTGGAGAGCGAGCCATTGCATAAATGTTAAAACACTTCAAGATGTGTTCATGATGGTACATCTAATAAAGGTTCGTATATATCCTCAGTTGCATTGATAATATTATCAACTCACTTGACACATTCTTATAAGTCACTTCATCCTTAAAGTCTAAGAAGGAAAATGTTTGTGTATGACCTATGAGTTTCTAATAATCATTAGTCGGTGTTAGAACATTTTACAATTGGTAATTACTACAAGCACCTCAAAATTTGGGCTTTAGTGTAAGCTGATTTAAGACACTATGGATGGTCGCTAGTACAAGCATAATGCTGTATGGATGATCTACATATTTCAACCTATGCGTTTATTCGTTTTCTATCTTCTCTGCGAACACTGAATTTATCAGGGGGAGAAAAATCTGTGTGGCGTTGGTTTTCCTGATTTAAGTTATCAAACTCTTATTGGGTTGGGTGATATATATATCTTGGTTATGATTAGGGTTGTTTCTCTTATTCTATACTTTCTATTGATCCTAGAGGCCAAGTGCAAAGGAACTGCTGAAGCATCGGTTTATACGGAATGCAAGAAAAAGCCCCAGGCTGTTAGAGAGAATCAGGTGCATCCTATTTCCTGACATTTGGTGCACCTATACCTATTCTTTGCATGGTTTGCTTGGTAAAAGGAGTTCAAGGCTTTGTGTGTTGCCATACTTGCTAATCATTTGGTTCAGTCATACTCCATTAAATAGATATATTTCTACCTTCCCAAAATAATATCTACTTCTAAGGTGGTAAGTTTTATTTCATGCGAACAAAATTTATGGAGTTCCACTTTAATATTTCACAATATGACTTTAAGACCAGAAAAGCAGAAAGGCCCTACCTACATCTTTTCCTTCGTTAGCATTAAAATATTCACTGTTCAAATTTTCTTTCTCAACAATTGTTTCAAAGTCAAGTGCATAGAATTTTAGGACCTATAATTTAAGGATTGTTTGCTTAATGATACAGGATCAACCAATGTCTTCTCTTCCCCAAAAATAATTACGTGTGTTTCTTGTAGGGAGCGCCCCAAATTTCAAATAAAGGATGATATGGATTCTCCTGGGATTGGACAGAAACCTGTAGGGGAAGCATCAGGCACCCTTAAGGTGACAAGAGATATGGGTACTAAAGACACTGTTAAAGCCAGGTTAGTGAAACCTCTTGATGTGCCTTACTGCTATCTGTGCTGATTCTTGGCTGAGTTTTACCTTTACAGTGGCCAGGGGAAAACGCTAAAAACTGCTGGATGGGACTTCAGCATAGGAGGATCATCTAGTAGTGGAACTGTCCGAAGTGTGAAACCACCGCAGGTTAGAGATAGGAAACCAGAAGTTCCATTGAATCAGCCTACTTCAAGAAAAAATCTGGACAGTGGTCACAATTGGTCCTCTGCTTCTGGAACTGTCCATTATACTTCATCCGAGGGTTTCAACCAAAAAGATGACGGAGATGCGAACAACGAGAAAGGAGATTATTCTCGTGAAGATGTATTGCTTTGCTCTCTAGAAGTGTGTATATTTCTATATGCATGTGCATACTTACATCTATGTCTACCTACATATCTTTTCCTGAAATTTAGAAGCTTGTACGAAGGCGAAAATTTGATTACAGATCCAAGTTGCGGGAGAACGTATGTAATACTCGAGACATCTGAATAATATACAGTAATTGATTCTGCAATGTGGCAGCATATTAGGCTTTTACTCTCTGGATAACCTTATTTAGGTGGTTTTATAGTGCTCTTTATGGACTAAATATTGTGACACACTTGAAATAAGAGGTGGATGAATCCTGTTATCTTCAATAAGTTCTAGTGTATTGTACTATTATTCAATGAAATAGCTACATCAAATGCATCAAGCTTGTTCAAATTCTTCCCGAGGCTAAGAGAAATCTTTACTTAACCTTACAGATCTCCCAAAAGAAAACAACAAATTTTTTTTAAAAGAAAGTAAAGAGCTCTATTGTTGGCATTCTAGCATGTTTGAGCTCTATTGTTGGCATTCTAGAATGTTTGATCTTGATAGTTTTAGTATTAGAAGTATGGACAAAAACTGTGCCACATTGCTATCACATTTTTATTTTTTCTGCTAGTTTCTTCTTGTGACACTGTTTCTAATCTTCAATTTACAGGAGGAGTTGTCAGTGAGTGGTACTGGAACTGTGGTTGTGAGATCTCCAAGAGGATCTCCTAGAGGAATCCAGTCCTCTTCCCTATTCAGTGACCAGAGTTCCCAGGTATTGTCAACTTTTCTACCAAAACTTTCTCTACGGTCATCTGCCAAAGTCTTTTTGGTGTATTTGCCATTGACTACTGGTGTCAATTCACTTTGCAGTCCAGTAGCACACTTGCTTCTTTTGAGGATGCTACTTCCAGTGGCACTGTAGTTTATCGTGGACGTCATGATGACCCAGATTCTCCTCGAACGCCAAAATCTAGGTTAGGAATTCAAGAGAGATCTTCAAGTGCATCACTTGAAGACAGCACAGCAAACCTTGCAGAGGTATCTCACTTCAGATTTCTTAATTCAAGCTGGTTTTCATTTATGGGAAATTTGTTTCGATTAAAATATGCTAAAATCCAACAACAACATACCAATGTATCCCACAAGTGTGGTCTGGGGAGGGTAGCGTGTATGCATGACCTTACCCCTACCTTGGTAGGTAGAGGGGTTGTTTCCAGTAGACCCTCAGCTCTAAAACATGTTGAAATCTGTGGGTTGATTTTTGTACTATTAGACTTTGAACTAGGTAAAGGGACAACCATAAGGATAATAAAAACGGAAAATGTGTTTTAACTTTTATTGAGAAAGGATCATATATAAAACCTCAGTTGTACAACTTTAATTCTTTCTAGCAATTGTTTATTCATTAGGCTGGGATTTCTTCTTACATTTAACAAACTTGCATATTTCTTCCACCCCTTAGTTCTGATTTGTTACTCTAATTATGTTAAAAGTCCCTCCAATATGATAAATTTCAGTGGTTTGTTGCACAAGGCTTATTAGATGTGAACTTTTTTAGGCCAAGGCTGCCATGCTAGCGGGAATGAAGAAAGGAAATGTTAGAGACAGATCAAAATTGGGCAAGGTGCAACATGATGGGCCAGAAAATAAAACAGAACAATCAACAATGAGCTCTGATTCTTCTAGGTACATAAGTTTTTGAAGCTGATGGATGGTCTGAAGTTGGTTTATCCTAGTTTCATCATTTCTTCCCTGAAGCACCATAATTTTTCCAGGCACTCGCGCGATTATCTTGATGCACAGAAGGTGTTTTCAAGATCACGCCATACAAATGACGAAGAAGATGGTGCGAGAACAAATGCTGCACCTTCATCTGCCACCTTATCTGTTCTCCTTATTCCTTCATTAAAAGAGGTACGGCTTGAGCTTTAAGTTACCTTAGATATCTTATGGAGGATGTCTTAGGGGAGTCATGCTAGATGAACTTGGGGTCTGTTGAGCTATGCCGTTTAGATTTTGATACATTCTTATCTGTATGCATACTAGGGTATGTGCTGCTGATCCTTCTTCCATCACAAACATTTGTTGTAGGCCTGATTTTCAGCACTTTCTGGGGTTTTAAACATTGTATATTTGAAACTGAAAGGGTTCAATTTTTTTGGGGTAAAAGGGTTTTCAATAGAATAATGCCACTGAGTTGTATAAGTATGAATAGGGCTGAGGAAAGATGAGAAAATAAGGCTGCAAAATGGTGGCAAAAATTATAAGTTCAAATAACCACATGAATCAATTCCTAGGTGGCTTAGGCATCACTACTAGGTTAGAATTTCATTAAACAATCCAATTAGAGTGTAGCAATTATAGGACATCTGTAATTGCTGGTATGTTTATAATTGAGAGCACAAAAATGGTTGACTTCAACGAATTCATCTTCACCAGAAGTATTCAAAAATTCCGAATCAAATACTTGTGCTGGATAAAATCAGACTTTCTAGACTAAGATATTGGTTTTAAAACTCTTGGCTAGATTAAGCTAAGAAAGGGATTATTGTATTTAGAGTCATAAAAGGACTTAAATAGGCTATTTGGCAGAATTTTTTTTAACTGCAGTAACCCAGAAAATTTCCCTAAAGAACTATTATTGCCGGAAAAATCTAGATTTCTTAAGCTGAAACTAGGAAAAGCCTATTTATTGTTGATTGCTGACTAAGATGAACAAGCGTTCATATTATGCTTTTTATCTATATTGTCATCGAAATAGTGGTGATATAGTCTGATGTGATCTGAGGTATCTTGTGATCGAAAAAATTGAGAGCGAATCTGATAAATTTGCCTGAATCATTTAATCTATCAAGAAACACACAAGTGACTGTTGTTTCGCTCCCATGAAGGCAGCCAATTTTCTATCAGATGTGGAAGCAACCACTAATGTTTGCAATAGGGTAGGATGTCTACATCACACCCCAAGGGTGCGGCTCTTCTCTGGACCCTGCGTGAACGCAGGATGCCTTGTGCATGGGCTGTCCTTTTTTTTCTTCTATCGGACTCAAAACTCAAAACTTCTGATAATTTTCTCATTCTCTTCATCTATCTTGGTGTTTAGGCTGCTACCAGTGAAACAGATGGTTCACTCATGCAGGCGATGGTCAGCTCCTTTTTGGATATGGAGCGCATGAAGGCTGGTTCTTGCGATCTGTTCATGACCAGGTTGCTCCAACGACTAGCAAGGTTATTAGTTATTCCACACTTTATGCTACCCTTGAAATATAAATTGATTGTATTTGTTATTAATAGTTTGTCTTAAGAGAGTTGAATCCCATTGCAGCTCAAAGGATCCGTCTTTGAAAGATCTGCGAGACCTGGCTGGTCGCATCTTTTCGAAGGGAAAGATTGAAACAGAGAGTACAAGTACAGAGTCTGAAAACAAAAAAAAGCAGCAGACTAAAGAGCTTAATTCAAATGCCAATTTGAGTCCACTGGCGAGGTTCTTACTTTCAAGGTTTGTCTAAAATATCATCAATTATTAAGTTCTTGTATTGATGTGGAAAAATTACCGAGGCACCAAATAAGTTCCTCATCAAAACATACCTGTTTTAAAATCTTGCTTTCAAGGTTTGTCTAAAATTTATTCTTCCTCCGTTTCACAACTATGTTGAGCCTCTTTTGCCTAATGCAAGACTATTCATCAAGTGATGTCATAGTATTGGATGGAAAATTATTATGTTTTATATATCCAGAAATATGAAATGCATATTTCGACATGCATCTATCTGACTAACGCTATGCATGTCTCTTGCTAAACAAGTTTGACCTTTCAATTGCAGATGGCAAGGACATGCTTCTCGAGATCAAAATTCCTAAAAATTGAGGTTAGATGATTGTTTCAAAATTTTGCCTTTCCAATGTTGCTTGTTCCTGATTTTTTTTATTATATGTACATATCATTGTGAGGACATCTGTATTTCGTCCTCTGATTCAATTTTTGGGGGGTTTTCCTAATTGAAGAGTTCTTTTTTCTGCTTTTGCTTTGCAAATTGTAATTTAAGCTCTATATTCTGTTATAATTTATACTTTTATTGGGCGTTTTTATGGCTCGATGTAATAGTAACAGGCTTTTAATATCTTAAGTGCTAGCCTTGATGTTGCGACTTCCCAAAGTTGTTGTAAAGGACAGTTTGACATATTGTTAGTTAACTTGTTGATTTCTCCTTCCTGTTTGGTACCTATAGTAAATAAAGATTTCACTTTCTCTATTCCTCCTTGTTGCTCTTTTTTTGTTGTTGGGATAACCGCGGTGTTTGGGTCAACTTGGGCATACCGAAATCAACTAGGTAACTGTCCATCAATTACACATCCTTGGGGTCTTTCTAGTTGCATTCGTAAGATTGATTTGGACAAGTTCTGTTATTTTTTTAAAATAACTCTGTCCTTATTGTTTTGTGAGGTTAGGCAAAGCTTTCAACCTGTATGTTAATCACAAAAGGCTAAACCATGAAGGATGAGTACAACAATGCTTGCCCAGTCTCTAATTTTGCTGTGTTAAAAACCTTTCTTGTATTTTTGATTAATTGGATTGTTACCTCATGCATTCTCTCTTCTTGTTCAGCTAGGCCGAATTGGGGCACCACTGGGGATGGGAATGACGCAACCCATATGCATCGTTTGATGAAAGTGCTCAAATCAAACTCCAAACTCCGAAGCATCAGGCAACGATAGTCATAATTTGATAAATGAAAAAAGAACTTTGAGTGATGAAATTAGCTTGCGATAAAAATTCAGCCATACGCCCATATCGTTGCTGAGGATAATATAGCGTGTAAAAGGACTAACGCAAGTGTAACTGTGAATAGCCATTAAGAGTAAAATCAGTCCTTGTCTATTGTTTTCAAATGTAGTAAGCATGTTTTTTAATGGACGAAATCGAAATGGATGGTGTAAAAATTAGGACATTAATTATTGTAGTAGCATTAATAAAATTGTCAAAAGGCGGTGTGAAACTGCGAATAGTCACTCGTGAGTTGCGACATCGATGGCCTAGTTATTGCGAATTTGTGATACTTTCATGGTCCAACTACAGATGAATTATCGTTCACCTTTACCTAAATACAGAAATTCATGTGACAGGGTGTATCCTCACAAATTACCATAACTCTTTTATTACAATTGCATTCTTGAACAGTAAAGACCTTACACCAGCATTAATATGTTAAGGGACTTTCTAACATGTCAATAGTTTTTAGAGGAAAATAGAAGCTGTTCAAATTATGGAAATCTGAAAATGAATTCCAAATTATTTCTTGAATCCGAAATGAATTCCTGTTTCATGCTTATAACACCGCATGTGATATTTTAACACTCGCCTTTCACTTTGCTGTCCACCAATCATACTAAAATAGTATATGGCGCAAAATTAACACACAGCTCAACTTTCATTCCATGACGATGATATTAAATTCTCTTCGCGGTCATTTCTTCAAACACTTTTCGTCCACTACCGGTACTATAATCACCCGCCGTTTCTTCACCGGCCGCCGAGTTCACCGGCTAATTCCATTCATTCGCTTTTCTAAATCTTCTACTACGCTATCAACATATCAGCATTGGAAGCACATCCAGACCTCCGCCAAATTTTCAACGTTATCTTCTCCTTCATCGGAGATTCCGGCTAGTGATTCATTCATCTCACCGTACCTCTCTGTTCGCATTTGCTGTCAAAAGGATGTTGCCGTAAGCAAATAATGCGCAGTTTACTGTTTTATCTTGCTCGTTATGCTAATTTGATGTGTCTTTGTGCACATACTAGTGAACAATTTTTTATTTTTTATTTTTGATAAATTGTTATGTAAGCTGTAGTTCATATACGGTTGATGTTGAGAAGTCTATTACTTTCAGTTTTTGTTATACGAGAATGCTGAATTGCGAGCATCAGCAGAGCGCCAAAAATTGCTGCATTAGTTAGTCCGTTATGGAATAGGTGCGAACTTGGTAAAATACTACATATTTGCAGAACTTTTAAATTATGTGTAGTTTGAGTAATTGAGTTGAAGACGGTGAATGCATTCTTTGTGCGACAATGTACTTCCACCTTTGCGTATTAGGAAATTTAGAGGCTGAAACTGCCATGTAATATCCTGTTCTGTTATGTCAATTTTAGAGCTCTGGTAGTTTGTGTTCAATCCCTAAATGGTCGATGACTGTGTAATACACTGCAGGAGCTATCCGTACAACATAAATCAAATTGAGCTTGAATTTCTATTTCTGTTTTTCTATTAGGATATGCTCTCAGAGGCTCTTTTATGTTTTGGAGCCAGTTCAACTACCGTGGATGAAGAAGAAAACAGCGAGAGAAATGATGAGGTAGAGTCTCCATTATTCTATTCACTAATGATGCTTTTTTTAGATGGGACAAACCAAATAGGCTTTTGCTAAGAAAACAGTGAGAGAAGTAATGAGGTGGAGTCTCCATTATTCTATTCATTAATGATGTTTTTTTAGATAGGACAAACCAAATAGGCTTTTGCTGTTTCTGTTTGCCTGCATTTAACTTCTCTTTACAACTGAATATATGTATTGGTTCTTTGTTATGCATCTTGTTGGAGAACTAGTAGCATAACTAACTCTGCTGGGTAATTTCACTTTGATGTGTTCAGAGCTGTTCAACTTTCAGTTGCATGAGATGGAGTCTATCATCATGAAACTTCAATAGCATCAGCAGTTACTCCGTAAAAATGTTTGACTGGTTTCTCTCGAACTTTTCATTTGTATTTATTAACTTTTCCCTTTCTCCTACCTTGCAGATAATCATTACTTCCATCTTTTCTGTATGCAAAGATGTGAAAGACTGCATTTCACTTGCTGCTGATTCGGTAGGGTTGCAAAAGATACCTAGTTTTGAAGTTGCCATGCATGACCACACTGATTGGATAAAAGCTACACAGGTTAACATTCATTACTTTGCTATTGACTATTGAATAGTGTGTAGTAACATAAGAAATATTCTATTGATCTTCTGCCTGCTTAATTATGCCTAGCAAAGTAGATGCACTGGTATTCATGGTTTGAAATGGTCATCAAATCTTCTTTTGTCTCCAAGTAGGAACCAGCAAGATATTTATCATAGTGATCAATTACCAACTTTGAGGGTCTTTATGGGCATGCAATCAAGTTGCACTGAACAGTCAGTATTGCAAAATTTCGAATGTGCTACTTGCCAACTCTTCTCTTTCTATCAACGATTTTAAAAATGAACATGAAACAGGAAAATATTTATCTTGTTTAGCATGCCAATTTCTTGTTGAGAAGCATGAAATGACAATGAGTTGTCTTACAAAAGTAAAATTATACCATTCCGAGTAAGATTGCCCTGGCTATTACTGCCCAAGTGTCATATTTAATTATTTATGAATTCTTTTTGCCATTTTGAAAATATGCAAGCGTCATGCATGGACTCATAAGTTGGAATGCAGATGATGAAATAAGGACTATCCTCTTAAAAGATCCCTTTAGATCATATTTCGCATTTAAGCAGTAGTTTAGTAACCTGGAGAATTTCCCTGACCTTTGTGTGTTTTAGTGAATTACATTAATAACGGGGGAAATAATCTACATCGGTTGATTCTTTATCAGTCCATTGAAAGCTTGCATGTGATGAATTATTGTTACTATACTGGTTGATTCTTGTATCCTCTTAATTTCAATTGCATGTTTGGAAGCTAACATAGCTTCTGACACCATTCTATTACCAAGTCATGGTGTATATACGCTGCACAAGTTATCATCTTGATGTCTGGTGAAGCAATTCGTTTAGATCTTTTAACTATGTCAAATAATTTCAGGAATCGTTTCATCTTATCCAATATAAATAAATAATTTCAGGAATCGTTTCATCCTGTGGAAGTTTCTGACGGACTCTGGGTGGTGCCTGAATGGACGACTCCTCCAGTATGATTATACTGCTCTGTCCTTTTGTTCTTTTCACATGATACAACCGATTCTACACTCAAGACATACATTTCAAAGCATTATGTTACTCAATCAAACTTTCATATTATTGTCACATGATTCAGCAGCCTTTTCTCTTTTTCTTTTTTTGCTTGTTTTTGGTTGTTGGTCATGAATCAGAGTCTGCATATTATCATCTTTCCACCATAAGATATGTGCGTCTAAAAAATATACATATATGTGTATGTTCTGTAGGTATATGTATAAAGAGCATGTGCTTGAATTGTAGGATCTTCGAGCAACAAATATAATCCTAAATCCTGGTTTGGCATTTGGAACTGGGGAGCACCCAACAACTAAGTTGTGTCTCCTCCTGCTGCGAGATTTGATCAGAGGAGGAGAACTCTTCTTGGACTATGGAACTGGTTCCGGCGTGCTAGCAATTGCAGCTCTTAAGGTACTTGGGTTTTCTTTCAAACCTTGCATTGCTGAAGCTGCTAATGAACTGATTCCTTATAAATCAAGTTCCACCTAAAACTTATCCTTTACTCACTGAATCCAAGCCTTGATCCTCTCTCTGTCAATAGAATTGATCTTGCTAGTTTAATCACATAATTAAGGACCAAAGTCTGACGCAGAAAGCACGATGAACGTCAAAACTTCTGGCACTTAAAAGGTGGAGATGTGAGTCTCAAACTAAATCCTTTGAGCTTTATGAAGTGATAGGTCGGAAAGTGGTGTGGTATCTGTGGCAAAGGACCAGGAAATGTACTGAATTTAGACATTGGGGGTGGTGGAGGTGACAAAATAGCGAGGAACAATGTACTGTTTCACTTCTTTCGACTGTCGCTTCTTTAGATTTTTAGTTTCACTTCTTTAACAAGTGGATGGAAGCTGAGAATATTGATTTAGGAAGTTTTGGTTTTGCATTGTTTCTCCGTTGGTAGTGAAAAAATGTCAACGTTTAAGCTGATTCAATAAGATAGTGGAGAAGCAGAAACATTAGTACCATGAACTAAGCTTGATTTTCTTGAAGAAACTTATTTTCTGGTAAATGCATTCTGTGAACTATAACTTGGTAACTGTACTAAATCAAAATCAAAATTCTTAATTTGTAGGAGATTCCATCAAATTCACGGTCTGTATACTTCGTTCACAACTTAACTCTGATTACCTTCTGAAACTTCATAGTTTTTTGAACTCATCATTTAGTATCATGGTGTTTCTACTAACTTCATTGTTAAATATTTATGTGCAGTTTGGTGCAGCTTTATCAGTTGGTTTTGATATAGATCCCCAGGCAATCACATCTGCTCAATATAATGCTACTTTAAACAACATTGGCCCCGAAGAATTGCTCTTAAGTCTTGTTCCTGGCAAAGGAATTCTTCCCTCTGCAGATTTTAGTTCAAGTATGGACATTGACCAAACTGCCTATGATGCAGATGTTCTGAATAAAAGGGGAAAATACGACATCATTGTGGCAAACATACTATTGAATCCTCTGCTTGAGTTGGCAGATCAGATTGTTTCCTATGCAAAGCCTGGTGCAACTGTTGCTCTTTCCGGGATCATATCTGAGCAGGTATGGACTTCTGTCATAGTTACTGTACCATTTACGCGATTGAACTTCAGAGTTGACAAGGCCTGAGGAAACATTTGATAATTGATTTGCTGATACCACAAAGAATGAGGGAAAACTACAACAATGATGCTGCAATCTATTACCCATAAAAAATATATAATGAGTGTAACGAAAAGAAAGACTGACACCATATACTGTATCCTTTCCTTTTCCCGGTCTGAAGTTGAAACTCCATTTCGTAGCAAGCAATAAGAGAAAAACATGTATATATAACAGTACTCTAATTACCATCTTTTTGGTAGTCAAGAGGTTCTATAACTTCCTAGTCTTTTGTTGTTCCTGGATTTTCAATGGCATGATTCTTGGTCTCAATAATTCAATACTCATATCTAGTTCCTGAAATTTATATGTATGCTTATGCTTGTCAATAATTTCCTCTCAGCTATTCAACTCATCTGTTGGCATTTCTTTCAGTGAAATTACAAACCGTTTAAACATTTTAACAAAAATAATGAGACTACAACTATGAATGCAGATTATTGCGTCTGGTGTTTTGTTCTTGTGAAACAAGCAAAAAATATAGATTACCTATTGCAATAGTTGTGTGTTCTTGATTTTTCAATGTGATAAAAATCTTTTGCAGATTCCGCACATCCTAGAAAGGTATTCACAATACTTGGAGAACATTACAGTTTCAAAGATGGATGATTGGGCTTGCATAAGTGGCGTAAAGAAATGACATAACAGCAGCTAAAGGAAAACAAAGGTTCATTTTCTGATGTTATGGAACTTAAGATTCTACCAAACAACAGGACGCAGCTGTAGATTGAGCCCTGGAAGTCCGTCTTCTCGTGGCTCCTTGCATGAGGATGTAGCTCCATTCTTTTCCAGTGCATGTCATTTGACTAGTGCTATGCACGGCCAATTTAGTCTATTATTCACTTCTGTTGGACAGTCTTGGAAACCATTGTATAAAACCACCTACTTCACTAATTGTGAGTGGAAACTTACTCAAGTGTGGAGAGAAACTGCCATAAATTCCCAAGTTAAACGACCATTTTGTTTGCAAAAATGGCCCTATAAAAGATAATTTTTAGAAGTTGTAATGTTCATCGAAAATAATTTTTCTACCTCTAAATTAAGAATAAGGTCTGTGTATACTACTATCTTCAAACTCCACGTGAGATTACACTAGGTGTATTATTACCACAAGGTAGGATACATGTGCGCTGTGGCACATTCTCGTAATTAAGTTATGAAATGTAATACTCATAACATCCCTCTAGACCTAGTTGCAATGCAAGCTCCATCTCCAGATGAATAAGATCCAGGAGGCTTTAAAAAGATAAGGGAAAATATTCATTTTGTAAGAAAATCTCTAAATAGACAGTAAGCGTTACAGTTTAGTCCGTAACAAAACAGTTGTTAGACAAAGAGTCCGAAACAAAAGATTACAACAGCATTTAAGAACTTCCAGTCGATCACCAAAAAAGCTTGGACTGAATCTGCTAATATTATACAATTCAACACACATTTAGCAGTGTGAGCCAAGGGGAAAATAACCTGTAAAATCTGTTTTCAATAACTATGGAAAAGAACGACAAGAATACGAGAGCTTCATTGTGAAATGCTTAAATTTTATTCTTTTTTCTGTTCTACACAAACATAGCTAAAGATATCTTAGACCATGAGCTTTCTTCAGTAGGATAAAAGAGCTCATAGCTTCACAGGCAGGAAAATGTTTCTTTGTTACACAAGCATTCACAGCATAGTCATCCCAGGGGCTTCTGAATTCAGCCAACTAGCACCTAAGTCTTCAGTACATTGCCGCAAAGCCAATATGATTAAGAATCTACAAATGAAATTAGATTGGCATGAAAATTTAACTAAGCAACATCACCGCTTGAGTTTTCTCCTGGACAGAGCAGGAGCTCTCTTGGGGATGTAGACCTTGTAGTTTACCTGGACAATATTACCATGTGAAGATGAGGTCAAACAAATTGGAGCAGGAACAAAATAGAAATGTCTCAAGGGTATTTGTGATGGTAAGAATAAAGCTTTGTAAAGAGTAAATACATTTACACTTGAGAGATGTTTATGTACAACAATGTGCTTTGAGTGACTCATGGACAGTCTAGTTAAAGAAATCCAAAAGTCCCAATAGGTGGAGGCTTTGCATGCATATTAGTTTCTTCTCTTTAATCAAAATCAGGTAAAAGTAAGAACAATGAGAAATTAGCTGAAACCAAAATATAAATCCGATAAAGCATGTATATTACCATATATATTTGGCAGAGGCCAGAGGTTTTTTTTTTTTTTTTTTGATTTGCACCGGGTGTCCGAGTCTCTTAGAGCTCCGACTAATCCCGGGGGTGCACAGGCCAGAGGTTAAAAATATTAAAACAAATGCAAGTTTTATCTCTAGCAATGAAATTCCAAGAGAGATTACCCACAAGAAAGGATCAATTACTATGTGTTGGAAATGTTAAGTCTGGGAGAGAGAACAAAGTAATCCTTGAAAGTTTTACCACATACCAAGCCTGGGGGAAAGTATAGTTCGCTCCCCACTTCCTAGTCCCACTATCAGTGTTTGGCTATTGCTAAAGAAATGATAGTAAGCACGACTCATTAATCACTATCACTTCGATACAACTGATGATTTCTATCAATATCTCTAATGCTCAATCATTTAAACAATCAGAAACAATTTAAGGAATCTAATCCAAACAGACCACTTATTTATTTACTTATACGATTATTGATCAACTGTGGAGTTGAAAAATCCCAGCCTAACATGCATAAATAATGAAATATGAATATAATACCTGTACCATTTCACCACCCCTCATTACAGACATGGTCTTTTGTTCAAACTCAGAGGCATCCTTGGTTTCATCTGGCTGGTATTTTGAAGTAAGTCCGTCAGATGTGGATCTGACACTAGAAGTAGTTTCTATAGTAGGACGGGTACCGGCATTAACAGCTCCCATGTCTAAGTTATTGCTGGTCCCAGTGCTAAGAACTTCAGGTCTCAAGGGAACTGGTGTTTTATTTATGTTTCCCATGGAAGCCAGTGGATTTTCCTTTTCATGTGTCTGTACTGTGGTACTACTTAATAGTTTACCAGGTTCAGGTTCACTGCTAATAATTGGTCCAGTGGTATGGTCTACCTGTTCTGGACTCTGTGAGAATGCTGATCTATCAGCAGGTTGTGTAACACCCTGCTCAATGCGGCCAGATCCTTTTCCATCATTGTTCTCCTCGACTGGAGTATTTATCTCAAGCACTGTAGAATGAGAAAATTCCTCAGTAATTACGAGCTTGCTTCTACATTCTACAACTTGATTTAAAGCCACTCCTTTTTTCCCCTGCTCCAGAGTCTTGTATGGTACAACCTCAGTCTTTGAAGGGGATAATTGATTAACATCACTGTCATTCTTCTTTTCCTTGGCACCAGATTTTATATTTGTTTGAAGCTCTTTACGAAACTTTTGCAAGTTTTCCAATGCCTTTTTCCTTAAGACAGTCTCAAGATCCTCAACCCCTGTAGTAGCAATATTGTCAGAACTCCCACTCTCACCTGCATTATCATGACTTACTCCTTTGATTTTATTTGGATGAGAATCCATATCACCATCAACTTTTGTGGAACCAAAAGTTTCACTATTGGGAGGAAATGCATCATCAATTATCGAATTTCCAACCTGCTTTATTTGATTAGATAGGAAACAAGAACAAGAAGCTAATTTCTGTTTAATTTCCAGGTCACTATTGTCATGGTTTCTGCATGAAGGAGAATCATGGTGCTTTATCAGAATCGCTTCTTTAAGCATATCTGGTCCCTGTTCGTCTCCCTCTTCCACACGTGTCTTCTCGGGAATAGTAATAACTGATCTTAAGCGCTTAGGATTACTCTCCTCCGCATATTCCTTCCCACTGTGAGTAGTATTACAAGAACATGAATGATGGTTACATAAAGAACAAACTGGCTCCCTACTTCCGCTCCTTCTGCCAATGCTTGTCTCATTACAAATTTTCTTTTCTTTCATCTTTTTTCTTGACTTAATCCTGGGAACCTGAAGATTAATATCCTCATTACCACTATTAGTTTCATCTTGGCAAGTGGAAAAGCTCTTAGAATCTCTACCTCTGGAGCTAATACTATTTTCATGTCGGCAACTAGAACAACTTCTTGAGTCACTGCTTGCGGAGCTAATACGAGCGTGTCTCCGTCGCTGCTTCTTCTGCACTTTCCTCCCATAATCAAGACTCTTTCTATTTGACCGTTTTCTTTTCTTTATAGGAGGTGAACCCTCACTGACATCTCGGCTTGAGGATCTTCTCCGAGTTCTTTTCCTCACGCGTCTCACATGACGTGAGTGCCTACGACTTTTCTTACTATAATCATCCTCTGAATTGGAGGAGGAAAAAGACTGTGAACTGCTAGAATAATCAGAGGAAGCAGAAGATGACGTGTCATCCTCAGAACTGGATAACTTCTTGGATTTGTTTCGTCTGCTTTTTCTCTTCCGTATCTAACCACACAACACATGAAGATGTATAATAGAGGATAATAAATAGGGATTGCCAGAGACAAGATGAGAAAGTATTGATAAGAAAACAGGAGGTAACCTTACATTGTTTTAGAAAAAAGCATATCTAATTATTACTGAAAAAAATAATGCAATTTCTCAAGAGAATATATATAATGAAGCAGAAGAAAACAAGAGGTAACCTTACATTGTTCTAGAGAAAAGCATGCCCAATTATTACTTCAAAAAGATAATGCGATTTCTCAAGAGAATATATATAATGAAGCAGAAGAAAACAGGAGATAACCTTCATAATTTTTTCTTCTGAGTGTCAGTTTAAGGAACAACAAATTGAAACTAAAGAGAATATATTTAATTCAAGAGCTTAGATTTCTGTTTTTCCATGGCCACTGTGGTGTACTATGGTCATTTTAAGGGCAGTGGAGAAAACAACACAAAGAACGATAAGTTATACATAAACTCTAACT
>JBCEWC010001790.1:19588-38303 GCA_038996855.1 Solanum aculeatissimum | reverse complement strand
TGAATAGGGGACATCACTCAATATGAATGAGAGTAAATGCATGAGAAAACACAAGTAATGAAATCATATCATAGAGTCATAAACTTGTGGGAGAAAAACTTAACCGACATATATGACCATGTGAGCTACTACATGGAATCCAACATAACCCCCTACATTGGCACAGGGAGACCACTTGTCAAGTGGAACTCTGTCAACTTAGCATGCATCTTTATAACATAAATAAACTACGTGGATCCACTAGCCTAGCCTAAAGGCTCCTATGGTGGCACATAGTTAATCAGACAAAGGGTTGTTACTAAGGTTCCCTTACCGAACCCCACCTCAATGTCGCATTCAGTGCTAAGTCATCTCACGAAAATCTTTAGAACACAACTTAGTCAAATTAAAGACACTTAGAATCATAAGTAGCAATCTTAAGAGTTGCTCGAACTTAAGGAACCACTAAATGAGCATTATCCTTTCATATTGGGGACCTTCTTAAACATATTTAGGGAAATTATAAACATGCTTATATCTTTGACAAATCATAACTTTAAAACTTAATTTTAATGCCCTAATCATCATCATAAATCATGTAAAATTTTACTTGAAACTAGGTGGGCTAGGCTTTTAAATGGAATAATCATAAATCATGAGAATATACTCTTTTGGAAGTATGTAAAACAACCCACATCTTGTCAACAACAAAACTCATCATTGGGGTCATCATCAATAACTTAAATACATGCATATAGTAAAATATCATAAGACATCATTAATATCATTTAATAACACAAGGTATCATGAAATCATCATAAGCATGCATATTAACTTGAGAAACTTAAAGGAAAGGTAAAATACATTAATAAGGACTTTGTGGGTGAAAGGATGCCCACAAATCAAACTCACATACCTTAGAAACTTTAGGGAAAATGAATCTTGAAGCCTTGAGGAGAACCTTGGAACCCCTGGCTTTGCCTTGTCTTCTAGAAAGTCTTCTTGCCTTAGAGAAATTTAGGAATTGGCAGAATGAGGTATGAACCAAGGGACCTTTGTTTTAAGGGCTGGTTTAGGGCCCTTTTGATCCCAAAAATGACATAGTTTAGGAATAGAAATGGCATAAATGAAAAAGTTGCCCCTCATTATAATTATCGAATTGAAGAATGAGGTATTAACCAAGGGACCTTTGTTTTAAGGGTTGTTTTAGGGCCCTTTTGATCCCAAAAATGACATAGTTTAGGAATAGAAATGGCATAAATGACAAAATTGCCTCTCATTAAAATTATCGAATTGATCCTACGAAAGCCTGTTTATGGGTCGTGGTTTAAACCACAGACCATAAGTCTTGTACATTATGTTAACTTTTCCAAAATTTTTGAAACTGATTTGCTGAACTCAAAACTATAAAACCATCTTACCGGTCATCCTTTGATCTACGACTCGTTGTTGGACTCATAGAGTCCTTCCACACTTAGATATTTTTCTTATTTCATGGACCCTTTCTACGAAGTGATTCTACGAGCCGTATAAATGTTTACGGGTCGTGTTGTTAATTTGTAGATCACTTTCCAAAAACGTCAAACTTCCTTCATGTTTGATGCCTCCATCTATGAATATTTCTATGGATCGATGTCCTTCTTATGGGTTGTCATTGGGTTCGTGGGTTACCCCACACTTGGAAATGTTTTCCCTTTCCTGAAGTTCATGTTTAAGGGCCAAACCTATGGACCATAACTTCACTTATGGGTCATAAGTCACCCTCATAAAAACTGACTCCATGTCATTCTAACCCAACTTTTATGTACTCGTAGGCTTCTAAACTGGCAATCGTTACAATATCACCCCCTTGGAAACATTCGTCCCCAAATGTACTTAAAGGTAGGCTCTAAGGAGTAAACTAGCAGCTAACAACCCAGTATGCATGCAAAAATGCAAGTCAAACATCATTTCTCAAAAAATTTAGATTTTACACTATGGCATCTTAAAACAGTCCATAAACATATAAATAAGTGTATGTGTCATGTAAAAACTAAAATGCAAGGAATTGAGGTTTTTAGGGAGAATTTCTTAATACCTTAGGCTTGAGTATAGTGGAATAGATACGGATAATGCTTTTTCATATCCACTTCTGCTTCCCATGTAGCACCCTCAATTTATTGATTTCTCCAAAGCACTTTGACGGATGCAACTTTCTTGTTCCTTAGTTTTTTCACTTTCCGATCTAGAATTTCAATCGGTACTTATTCATAACTCAATCATCTTCAATGTTCATATCATGAAAAGGAACTATGGAGCTCGAATCACGTATGAATTTTCTTAACATCGACACATGGAAAATCAGATGGATCAAATGTATCTCATTAGGTAGATCCAACTCATATGCCATGTTTCCCACTTTTTTCACCCCTTTGTAAGGCCCTACATACCTAGGGCTTAACATCCCCTTTTTACTAAACCAAATGGCACCTTTCATTGGATACACCTTCAAGTAGACCTAATTACCAACTTGGAACTCAAGTTCCATTCTCCTAACATCAAAATAGGACTTTTATCAACTTTGAGTCATTTGAAAATTTTCCCTTATGATTTTAATTTTTTCCATAGCATTCATGACTAAGTCCGGTCCTATTAATGCCACCTCACCGAATTCAAACCACCCAGTGGGAGATCTATATTTTCTACCATACAACGCCTCAAATGGTGCTATCCCAATGCTTGAATGGAAGATATTGTTGTAGGAAAACTCGATAAGTGGCAAATGTTCATCCCAACTTCTTTTAAACTCCAACATACAATCTCTCAACATATCATCTAATATTTGAATAGTCTTTTTGGCTTTCCCATCAGTTTGGAGATGAAAAGTGATACTCAACTTTACCTTAGTACCAAGTCCTATTTGGAAGGAAATGATACTCAACTTTACCTTAGTACCAAGTCCTCTTTGGAAGGACTTCCAAAAGTTAGAGGTGAATTGGACCGCACGATTTGATATTATGGACAATGGAAACCCATGCAACCTTACCAATTAGCAGATATACAAGTGAGAATAATCCTTTGCACCAAATGTAGTCTTGACCAGTAGGAAGTGAACCGACTTTGTCATGCGTTCTACTATCACCCATATAGATTCAAAATGTTTTTTGGTATTTAAAAACCCTACTACGGAGTCTATATTGATGTCTTCCCACTTCCAAGTAAGAATGTAAATGTCTTGCGCTAGGCCACTCGGCCTTTGATGTTCAACCTTGGCTTATTGGTAATTCGCACATTCAGACACAAATTGGGTGATGTCCTTCTTTATCCCATTCCACTAATAGATCTCCCTCATACCTCTATACATCTTTGTACTATTGGGGTGGATAGAATATGAAGAGTTGTGAGCTTCTTGCATTATCAACTTCCTCAATTCACTATCATTGGGCACACACAATCTCCCTTCGGACCCATGAAGCATCATTGCATCACCACTTTCGGATTCACTCATATTTACCCCCAACCTAGATAATCTATGGACTTTCTTAGCCAACTCCCTTTTTCCATCATCTTCAAGGTGAGACACACTACCCATGTAAAGTCTACTACGAGTGTCAGCTACCACATTATCCTTTCTTAGGTGATACTTCACGCTGATGTCATAATCTTTGAGGAGCTCTAACCACCTTCGTTGCCTCAAATTATGATATTTTTAGGTGAACACATGTTGGAGGCTCTTATGGTCGATGACGACATCCACATGAACCCCATACAAGTAATGTCGCCAAATCTTTAAGGAAAACACCATCGTTGCGAGCTCAAGATCATGAGTCAGGTAATTCTTTTCATGTACTTTTAATTGCCTCGAAGCATAAACAATCACCATACCATTTTGCATTAGCACACATCCTAGCCCAATCCTTGATGCATCACAATATAAGACGAATCGATCATTTCTTTTTGGTATTGTCAATATTGGAGCCAAAGTTAGTCGATCCTTCAACATTTGGAAGTTTTTCTTACATTCGTCCATCTACACAAACGTTGCTCTCTTTTGAGTCAACTTAGTAAGTGGGGATGAAATGGAAGAAAAATATTTCATAAACCTTCTATAATAATCGTCTAAGCCCAAGAAATGCCTTATCTGGTAGGAGTCAATGGCCTTAGCCAATTTCTCACCGCCTCGGTGATGATTGTATAACTTACACTCATTTCCTACTCTTTTATTATGAATTTGTGTTGTTAATCTCATAACTTGAGGCTAATTATGTTTTGAATAGTGTATATATCAGGTACATATGGCTTAGAATGGAGATTTGCTAAGAAGAATTGAAGTTGGAGCTTAATTGGACCAAAAAGATATTGAAAATGCAAAGAAGTGTACCTGGCAGCAATTACACTCTGTGAACACGACCTTCAGGCCTGCGAATGTGGCCTTCAAGCCCCCGAACACGTCCTTCAGGCCCGCAAATGTGGAGCAGTTGATCACAAAGAGGCGCGAACGCGCTTGTCTCTAGTGCGTAAGCGGAGCAAAAGGCAACTATTATCCGTGATCATGGAATTCTTAGGCGTGAATGCGGAGGTTTAATAACCTCTTGACCTCCACAAATTCGGTTAAAGCTCCATGAAGGCGGAGTACTTATGCGACCAACGTCGGGGCAGAATAGAAAATTCACCATTTTCAGTCCTAATTCAGATATACACGCACTCCCAACCTTAATTCGTCTACTTTTGGATAACTGAACAGAGAATTCATACAATCTTGAAGAGAGAATACACACCTTAGTGTAGATTTTAGTTTAGGGTGAGGATTTAGAGCAAGTTTTCTATAAATTCTTGAGTGAATTAAAGAGTGTGAGCTTCACTTGTATTTATCTTTCCCTCACTCTTTCTTTCCTTGTTCTTGAATGCATAATTTGTAGATTTAATTGAGTTTGGATGTTAATTAGTTTATGGGTCTTGATTGAATCTCTTGCTTTCATGCTTAGTTGATGATTTACTTGCTAAATCAAGTGGGTTTCTCCAAAATTGCTTTTATTTGATTCAATTGATTTATGGTTTCATGGCTACCTTCATGTTTAACTTATTATTTGAGGTGGAAAACTTGAATCTAGCTTAGATCTTCAATTATTAATTTAATTTGAGTAGTTGACGTGGAGGATTTGCATGATAGTCATGGATTTATGTGTTGAGGTCCTTAAAATGAGCTCAACGGCTAAGGTCTTGGGAGTTTTACTTTAAGGTGCTCAAGCCAAGCATGTCTTTGAGTGGCTCACGTGAGAGGCTATAACAGGCTCTTGCAAAACACCACATTGTCGTAATTGATGTGTGGTTACAAGAAAACAAGCCTACCCATAGAGTTAATTTGATGCTAAGTGTGATGGATCGATTGAGCCTTGATTGATTCCCATATTCCCTATCCTTGCTCCCTTGCTTGATCAATCCTTACCTCATTTTCCCTTATGAGTAGTTTTAGCTTAGTTCCCCCCCCCCCCCCAATTAGACAGAATTTGCTTGGTACTCGCTTGATTAATTGAAATCAGTAGCTACCGGCCCTTACTTGACTCAATTGGGGACATATTATTCCTTGTGGGATTCAACCTCGACTCCAAAAAGTTAGGTTAATATGTTGATGACGACCGCCACTACGTCCATTAATGATATAGGGTTGAGCGACATCACTCAGTCTTCTTAGGATCAACTTTAATACCATCATGTGACACCACGTATCCAAAGAAGGCAACCTCATCTAGACAAAACTCACACTTGTCAAATTTTGCATAAAGTTTTTTCTCCCTTAGGGTTTGCAATACAACCCTCAAATGCTCTGTCACAACCCAAACCTAGGTCCTAGACATGACACGATGAACGGTTAACCCCAAGGCAACCTAAATAAGCCTCTTAACGTACAATTTGCACATCCTTGGTTGTAGAAGCATAATTAAGAAATAAACAAGTAACAAATAATTCTAGGGGAAGCTGGACTTTGGACTCAAGCTATGGGGATGTTGTAGGGAAGAGGATTAGCATGAACCACATAACAAATAAAGTTTAAGAGGCGAGTAAGTATGACTCATGTTATGGGGATGTTATAGGGACTTGGGACTTCTATCTCATCATCAACATACAATAAGCATAGAAGGGAAAAAGGGACTAAGGGAAGTCTTTCACAATTACCTAAACATGATAGGAGTCAAGCTCAATACACAAATATCCATATCCAACAACACCTCCAGTACGAATGGAACGGGGTACAAGACATCCCAGGGCTCACCCTCAAATGATAAATATCCAAAAATAAGCAAGTCTTAACAAAGCCTGAATATAAAGTAGATATTGTCCCCGGAGTGAAAGACTCACCAATAGTAGTCTTCAAATAATCCAGCTAGCCACGTGGAAAAGGGGGATGAATAGGAGCTTCGGTCCCTACATGGTTAGATCATGTAGGCAAAATAATATGTGTTAGTACTTGGAATGTACTAAGTATGTGGGGTTCAATGCAACAAGGAAACATAATCCACAATTAAACAATACACATAATTATATTGAATAGATATAAGCTCAATTTGACATGAATAATTAATGTCTTAGTCAAAACATGCAAGAGGATAGACAAATCATAAATCATGTCGTACTTATATAGGAAGGGACCATAATCAACAATTAAGACCAAGTGAGCTACTACTTGGAATCTTAATGTTCACTCAACACCGAATAAAGGAGTGGTCTGCTTTGCCAAGGTAAACCAAACACTCACCTTATGGGAACCTCCCCTTTTTGGAAAAGTGCTTCACAAATACCTTACGAAAATGATACCCTTTTTGGTTACCTTACGATAACTCCCCTTTTTGGTAAATTACAAGATATGAGCCTTACGGGAATACCACCCTTTTCAAATAATAAAATGTAAAAGCCTTACGGGAACCCCACCATTTTCAGATATTAAGTGACATGTACCTTATGGGAACTTCCCCTTTTTGGATAGTCATGTCACAAGAAATTCACAATCTATGGTGGTAACATAGTTAAGGGACAATGGATACCTACCAAGGTCCACTCGGTGCTAGGTCACAATCCCCTAAAAATAATCAAATCATACTTATAATCATAATAGGCAAAGCATCATAATCATAATATTTTTATAGAGTTGCTCATCAAGACCAAAGCTTCATAATATCAAAATAGGACCTCATAGCTCTCACAAATTTCATAATATTTTTAACTCTCATGGCATGCATAATAGCCCTTCAAGTTTCACAACATCCATCCACATGTCTTACAATAAGACTTTCATCAATATAGGAGCTTGCCACATAACTTGATCAAAACATGGTGGGTATTTGTACACATGCTTAAAACCATGCAATTCAAGAGTATAAGACATGGAAAAAGTAAGAATCAATTCATTTGGAAACCATTCAAATCAACCCATCAATATTGTAGTAAAACCCCAATTTGGGTTCATGAAATCCAATTAAAATTTAAGTTATTCAATAGATTTCTTGAAATCATGAGGTGCATGGCTTTAGTATCATAAAATCCATCATAATATCAACCCCAATGTGTATTCATGCATAACCAAATCAAGACTTGAAGAATTCAAACATAAATCGTGTTCATAATGCATAATAAGATTTACCCATAAAGAATACAACCTTAAAAATCATGAAATTGTTAATTGAAGTATTGGCTTATTTGGGAATTGAAACTTGAATCTATGGGTTCCACAATCAATGGAAGAATAAGAGGCATGCAGCTAATCAATTCCAAGAATTACATCAAAGTCTACCATGGAAAGCTCAACTAAGTCACAAGAGACCACTTTATGCAAAATAGAGATAGGACAACTTCTATAGACTCTCCAGGCAACAATGGACTTTCCTACGAGGTTACTTACTTTATAGGACTCATAAAGGACTTCGGGACATGCATGAAATTTATTAGCAAGAAATGGGATTACAAATGACAAGTTATGACATGTTAGCCCCCGGATCAAGTAAGACATATGTATCAAATCAAAAACTCTCAACATACTGATGACAACATCCGGAGCCTCTTCAACCTCTTGGAGACCATGGAGAGCATAGAACCAGTTGGTCCTTTGGACGCCTTAGACTTAACCTCATTGGTCTTGGGGCCTTGCACCGCCGCTTCTACAATCTTTGGCATGGTGGTCGGGCTTTCCATATTTGAAGAAAGCATTGGACACGGCTAGGAACTCTCCCACGTGGAGCCTTTCACACTTGGGGCAACTTGGGCTTTGGGGCTTAGGAGCAACCCTATTATCTTTAGAGGCTCGGAGAGGAGTATTAGTAGACCCTTGTCCATGTTGCCTTTGGCCACCTTGAAATTGGTAACCACCACTCCTTTGGTGAGAGTAGTTCCCACAATCTACCCGAGGCATCTTGGACTCTCTTTCCCTTTCTCATAGATTCTCCTCTTCTATTTGTTCCACATAAGTCATCAAGCAGGATATATCCATCTCCTTTACTAACATGGTCGTCTTACATTTCTTGGAGACCAAATTGGAGACGTTGGAGATGAATTTACTCATGCAAGCCCTCAGATCCACAACCATAAAGGGAGCATACTTGGAAATCTTGGTGAATTTGAGGGTGTACTCCCTCACACTCATGGTCCCTTTCTTGAGGTTGATAAACTCTTGGACCTTGGCCTCTCTTAGCTCAATGGGGAAGAATCGATCCAAGAAGGCGCATTTGAACTCTTCCTAACCAATGAGACTCGTTCCTTGGCCCCACTTGTCCACCCACTTCTTGAACCAAATCTTGGCTACCCTTTTTAGTTGGTAGGACACCAACTCAAAGTTTTCCTCTAAAGGGATACCTATAATCGCTACAACCTGATAGGCTTCCTTAATGAAATCGATGGGGTCCTCCTCCATCTTGGATCTATGAAATTCTAGAGGGTTCATCCGCATGAAGTCTCTCACTCTAGTGGTCGAAGTAGGTACTTGGGGAGGAATGGTGATCTCCCGATTGGCTTTGATGGCCAATGCTTGGGCCAAAAATGTGGAAGTCGCTTGGAAATCCATATGAGAAACTCTATTATATTGTTGGAGCGGAGGAACTTGTTGATTGGGAGTGCCTCTTTGGTGTGGATCTCTTCTTAGTGACATTATCTAGAAATAATAAAATGATCATTGTTAATGATAGGAAAACCTTAATCAACTCTAAGGCACAACATGAACAAGAAAGAAGAGAAAACTTTCCTAAATCGTCTATAGCATCTCACTTTGGATAGTGGCGCACTTCATAACCTTGAACGAGACTCCACTCAATAGGGTATACATGGAGATTCGAGGAATATTTTAAAACCTCATGCTTTGATACCAAGTTTGTAATGATCTGACCTAGGGGACTAATTGTCACACGACAAATGAGACAATTGAAGGCACCTCACCCAAGCAATCTTAAATATCTTAAGCATTCATAGGCATTAAACATAAAGAAATGTGGAAGTAAAATGAGAAAGGGTCTATGGACTTTTTATGACAATGAAGCAATATTAAAAAGCATGAAAGACTAATATCTTTTGTCCATAAAGCATACCAACTACTACATCAATAGACAAAACCAATAACGGTCGGTTTCCATCAAATAGAAAAGACTCCATAATTAAACAACATAGAAGTGAAAGCCTCCAAAGGGAAACATATACATCATCTCAAAATAGAATACAAGATAGAGTGGAAAATGGTAAAGTACCGAACTAAAGGCTCACCACAACAAAAGTACTAGTCTTGAACGCCAAAAACTAGCCACGAGCCAGTGGAGGAGTACTTATCCCTATATGTTTAGATCATGCTGGCAAAATATGCATTAGTTCTTTTAGAATTTACTAAGTATGTGAGATGCAATGCAATGCATGAAATTGTAATGCCATCATTTATAAGTAGACTATATATATATATATATATAGGGCAAAAATGCTCAATGTAAACTCATGCATGAATAGGGGACATCACTCAATATGAATGAGAGTAAATGCATGAGAAAACACAAGTAATGAAATCATATCATAGAGTGATAAATTTGTGGGAGAAAAACTTAATCGACATATAAGCCATGTGAGCTACTACATGGAATCCAACATAACCCCCTACATTGGCACAGGGAGACCACTTGTCAAGTGAAACACCGTCAACTTATCATGCATCTTTATAATATAAATGGCCTACGTGGATCCACTAGCCTAGTTTACAAGTGCTCCTATGGTTCCACATAGTTAATGAGACAAAGGATTGCTACTAAGGTTCCGTTATTGAACCCTACCTCAATGTCTCATTTGGTGCTAAGTCATCTCACGAAAATCTTTAGGATATAAATTAGTCAAATTAATGACACTTAGAATCATAAGTAGCAATCTTAAGAGTAGCTCGAACTTAAGGAACCACCAAGTGAGCATTGTCCTTTCATCTTGGGGACCTTCTTAAACATCTTTAGGGTAATTGTCAACATGTTTATATTTTTGACAAATCATAATTTTAAATATAACTTTAATACCCTAATCATCATCATAAATCATATAAAACTTTACTTGAAACTAGGTGGCCTAGGCTTTTAAATGGAACAATCATAATTCACATAAATTATGAGAATATACTCTTTTGGAAGCATGTAAATCAGCCCACATCTTATCAACAACAGAACTCATCATTGGGGTCATCATCAATAACTTAAGTACATGCATATACTTAGTAAAATATTATAAAACATCATTAATATTATTTTTGGAAAAAGTATAAAGTCACACCTGAAGTTATACTGAAAAGTAGAATACACGTTTTAACTATTAGAACGACCTATTACACACCTATTTTTATTGAAAGTGATATTATTATCACTCTCAAACCTGACATGAAAATAAAATTAAATTAAAACAAAGAAGGCGCGTTTGGAAAAAATAAAATTAAAAAATACTTTTTCTCCCACCCCAATCCCTTTTCCTACTTTATGTTCTTCTTCTCCTTCACACAATTCTATTTTTCTTCTCTTTACTTTTCTTATGCACTCATTCTCCTTTCTATATCCGAGTTAATAGAACCATGGCTAGGATAGTTGGTCGGGATCATAGTAAAAAAGGGTGAGTATTCTTCCAGTGCTTGAATCCTCTAATCTAGTTGAAGTACAAGTTCATCAAACCCTGTAATGAGGTAGCTTTTTTGTAGTGAATAGATATCTGGTTCTTTATCCTCTTTATTGGTTGTTTGTTTCTGCAGGCGAGGGATTCGTGAGTCCATTCTTTTTATCTTTCTCTTATAATGTTGTAGTGAGTCAAGTTCTGATTCTTTGACTAGTTGAATCTCTGAATTAGGCGACAAAAAATAAGATTGGAGGTAGAATTCATTGGCACAGCTAGTCAGATCTTCTTCTCAATTTTAGTATTATTTTTATCTTCTTATGGTATTATTTTTCCTCTTTCTTGCTATTGTAATTGAATTTCGCTTCGATTTATTTCTCTTTGTGTTGCTTGGGATGATTTTTTTTAATTTTCACTTGAGTGTGAAGAATTTTTGTTGTGTTTTCTTCAATTAAATAGGATTTTGGAACTGAGGATTGATTATTGAATTGGGACTTTAAGGGAAGTTGTTACTGGAAATTTATTATTATGATTGTAATGAATTTCAATGGTGGCAATGGTGATGACTTGATTCCAAAGATGAATTTATTCGAATTTATTATGGTTGTTATCAATTTTTTTTATAGTGGCAGTGATTGTGGGAAGATTTTGATGATGAATTTAGTTGTGGGTGGTAAAGTATATGGTGGTGGAGATGTAAATATAGTTATAATTGCAACAATGGTGGTGGGTTAATGATGTATAAGGAAGAAGAAATAATTGGGTGACATGGAGTTTTTTAAATCTGACATAATTATTGATGTGGCAGTGACATAGAGATGATATAGCAGAGTGTGAAGCACTCTCCATCATATGACTGGTTGTATCTGCGTCAGGGTGGAAATAAATTAACTTTTAAGTAATTCAGGTGTGTAATAGGTTGCCTCAATAATTAAAATATGTAATCTACTTTTCAATACAACTTTGAGTGTGAAATTTATGTTTTTTCCCTATCATTTAATAACATAAGATACCATGAAACCATCATAAGCATGCATATTAACTTGAGGAACTTAAAGGAAAGGTAAAATACATTAAAAAGGACTTTGTGGATGAAAGGATGCCCACAAATCAAACTTACATACCTTAGAAACCTTAGGGAAAATGAATCTTGAAGCGTTGAGGAGAACCTTGGAAACCTTAGCTTTGCCTTGCCTTCTAGAGAATAATTTTGCCTTAGAGAAATTTAGGAATTGGAAGAATAAGGAATTAACTAAGGGACCTAGGGCTTTAAGGTCTAGTTTAGGCCCTTTTGATCCTAAAAATGACATAGTTTAGGAATAAAAATGACAAAACTGCCCCTTATTAAAATTGTCGGACTGATCCTACGAAAGCTCGTTTATGGGTCATGGTTCAAACCACGGACCGTAGGTCCTATCCCTTTTGTTAACTTTTCCAAAGTCCCTGAAACTGATTTGCTGAACTCAAAACTACAAAACCATCTTACGGGTCATCCTTTGATCTACGGCTCATGGTTGGACTCGTAGAGTCTTTCCATACTTAGCCATTTTTCTCATTTTCTTGGACAAGGATTCTATGGGTCGTATAAATATTTATGGGCCATGTTTTTAATATATAGATCACTTTCCAGAAACTCTAAACTTTCTTCATGTATGATACCCCCATCTACGAATATTTCTACGAATCATCGTCCTTCCTAAGGTTCATCATTGGGTCCATGAGTTACCCCACACTTGGAAACTTTTTCCCTTTCCTAAAGTTCATGTTTAAGGGACAAACCTATGAACGATAACTCCACCTCGGGGCCATAAGTCTTCCTTGTAAAAACTGACTCCAGGTCATTCTAACCCAACTTTTTTGCACTCTTAGGCTCCTAAAACGGGAGTCATTACACTATCCTTCGGTACTCGAAGACGACATCGGTAGGTTGTATCATGGACTACAAGAAATTAAACCTTGGTTCAATTATAGCTCTGGCGATTCTTACTCAAGCCAAACAGCTTCAAAATTCCCTCCCATTCCCGAGCCTTATTTCAAGATTGTGTAGGAGAGTCGGTGTGCCTTTTATTAGAAAAATTGATGTTGAGATCACTCTATCAGTTTCCATAGACATCCGACATATTGAGGCTGAGTTTCAGCAAGATGACGAGGATAGGGTTAGGAAGAAGTCGGCGGACACTACATCAGTTGTGGATGTTGAGATTCTTAAGACTAGCACTTTAGAGCCAACTCCTAAGACAGGTATACCTTATTCCTCTACCTCGATCCCTTCCTCTCCTACTCCAGCCCATTCATCATCCACTCAGCCGAAGCCACATGCCTCAATAGCTCGACCTCTGATCTTACATGTTACCTTCTATGGTATAGCCTGATTAGCCAAATCGACTGACACCAAGGCCACATGGGTTGAGTCCACTATGCCTACATTGATTGAGAAGGCCATCACAGTTGTGTTAGTCCCACTATTGGATAAGGGAAAGAAGTAGAGGGAGATGATAAAGGCACAAAACTTAAGGCTGGACCGGTTAACTGTGAATGTGGAGGACCATGGTGCGAAGATTGTTACTTTGTGATGTGCTACCAAAATACAACACTTTTGTTGCTTTAACTTAGGATTTTGTGCGTTCTCAAAGAATATTAGTAGGTTTAATGTGTTTTTGTGTTGATTTTATAGGATAATAGGAATCGGGATGATTTGGGCAAAGTTATACACATTGCAGGTCTTGGATGATATACGAGGCTTTCTACGGGTCATGGTTCACTTTGCCAACTCTTCTCGCCACCTTATAAGGCCTTACATACCTAGGGCTCAATTTTCCTTTTTTGCCAAACCGGATCACACCTTTCATGGGAGACACCTTCAAATATACCTAATCACTAATTTTGAACTCAAAATCCCTCCTCCTCAAATCGAAGTAGAACTTTTGCCAACTTTGAACCATTTGCAACTTCTCCCTTATGAGTCTTACCTTCTCCATCGCATCCATGACAAAGTTCGGTCCTAGCAATGCCATCTCACTAACTTCAAACCACCCAACATGTGATCTACACCATCTACCATACAATGTCTCAAATAGTGTCATCTTGATGCTCGCATGAAAGCTATTATTATAGGCAAACTCGATGAGAGGCAAATGCTTATCCCAATTCCCCTTGAAATCCAACACACAAGCTCTCAATATATTCTCCAATGTTTGAATGGTTCTCTCGGCTTACCCATCAATTTGGGAATGGAAGGCGGTACTTAACTTCACCTTAGTACTAAGTCTCCTTAAAAAAAATTCCAAAAATGTGAGGTAAATTAAACACCACGATATGATATGATGGATAATGAAATCCCATGCAACCTCACCAATTCTCGGATGTTACAAGTGAGCATAGTCTTTGGCACTGAATGTTGTTTTAATCGGTAAGAAGTGAGCCAACTTTGTCATCTGATCCACTATGACCCCTATGGAATCAAAGTACTTCTTAGTCTTAGGCAACACCTACCACAAAGTCCATATTGACTTTTTCCCACTTCCAAGTAGGAATATCAATATCTTGAGCTACGCCACCTGACCTTTAGTACTCAATCATAACTTGTTGGAAATTGGAACACTCGGATACAAACTTGGCCATGCCCCTCTTCATTCCATTCCACCAATATATCTCCCTCAAATCTTTATACATTTTTGTTGAACAAGGATGAATAGAATAAGAAGAGTTGTGAGCATCTTGCAATATCAACTTCTTCAATTCACTATCATTTGGCACACACAATCTCCCTTGATATCAGAGTAAACCATCTCCCCCTTGTGAAAAAACTTTTATCTTTCCTTCTTTCACCAAAGCTTTCAATTCAACTAAGGTGGGATCAAGGTCTTTCTTGGACTTAACATCCTCAATCAAAGAAGATTCGGGCGCATGTAGCATAATCACACTACCACTTCCGGATTCATTCATCTTTACTCCTAACCTAGCCAACCTGTGGACTTCTTTGGCCAACTCCTTTTTTGCATCATCTTTTATATGAGACACACTACCCATGGAAACTTTACTAAGGGCGCCGGCTACCACATTGGCTTTGCCCGGGTGGTACTTGATACTCATATCATAATCCTTGAGAAGCTCTAACCATCTCTGTTGCCTTAAGTTGAGATCCTTTTTGGTGAACACATGTTGAAGGTTCTTATGATTGGTGAAGACATCTACGTGAACCCCATACAAGTACCGCCAAATCTTCAAAGCAAATACCACGGTCGTGAGTTCAAGATCATGAGTCGGGTAGTTCTTTTCATGGACCTTTAATTACCTTGAGGCATAGGAAATCACCTCACCATGTTGCATCAACACACACCCCAACCCAATCCTTGAAGCATCACAATAAACAACAAACCCATTATTTCCCTCCGGCACAGTCAAGATTGGAGCTAAAGTTAGTCGATCCTTCAAGGTTTAGAAACTCTTCTCATACTCATTTGTCCACTCAAGCTTTGCTCTCTTTTGAGTCAACTTGGTCAATGGTGACGAAATGGAGGAGAAACCTTCCACAAATCTTCTATAGTAACCGGCTAGGCCTAAGAAACTCCTAATGTCCATAGGAGTCAATTGTCTTGGCCAATTTCTCACCGCCTCCATCTTCGTGGGATCAACCTTGATACTATCACTTGATACCACATGCCCAAGAAAGGCAAACTCACTTAGCCAAAATTCACACTTATCAATAATATGACATAAGGTCTAAATTCAAAATAAAAGAATTAAAATAATAATCTTATGTCAAATTTCAAATAACGTGCATAAATATGATTAAAACAAGAAAAAACAAAAGTTTATAACTTTATCCAACACTGAATTCAACTTTAACTTAAAAATTAAAATGCTAATAAAATCATGCTAATAAAAAAAATAAACATAAAATAATTACATAAAAATGATAATGTGAAAAATTGCATGGAATCACATGATATATAAAGGTTGAAATAAGAAGGAAATAAAAAATAAATATTATAAAATAAAATAAATATTAGAATAATAATAAAAATTTAAAATAATTAAAATAAAAAATAAATTAAAATGAAAATATAAAAATAAAACAAGAAAATCAGAAAGTAACGAGCTAATTACATCATGTAATTACAAGCGATTCATAGTCTCTTTCTGTGAATTGGAAAGTGTAATTACGCCTTGTCAATAACACTCAATTACCTGCTGATTAAGTAATTATTTATCCAACCAAACAAGTTAGACATTGTAATTACATCTTAAGAGCCTGTTTGTAAAGTCATCCGATAATTGAATTTGATGTAATTGAATGTAATTACACTACTGTTTGATCTATTTAGTTGACCAGATAATTCCAATTACCTAGTGTTTGATTCAACCTTAGACATAGGTCTCATTTTAACTCACGAAGGAACTTAATTTTGTAACGAGTCGTTTGATTTGAGATATATGTTATAATAATTTCGGGATAAAATATAGGACTATTTTATCTCATATTTAGTTGGAAATATAAGATAAACCTTAAACTATTTATCCTATTATTTTTTTGTCAATGGGATATATATATATAATGAGATAACTTATTCCGGGATTAATGTTGCCAACCAAACGATCCGTAAGGAATATATTGTGAGTGGTCTCTCCTCTTTCAGCCCCTCTACAGTCAAAACCCATTCCTATCATCTCTTTCTCCAGAAAACCCTCAAAATTTCTGCGAAACCCTAGTAACTGCCACTCCTGCTCATCATGGCGACCAACTCCCCGAACCTCGAATGCCGAATGTACGAAGCGAAGTACCCAGAAGTAGACCAAGCAGTGATGATACAGGTGAAAAGCATGGCTGACAGTGGCGCCTACGTTGCCCTTCTCGAGTACAATAACATAGAAGGAATGATCCTTTTCTCTGAGCTCTCTCGTCGTCGTATTCGGAGTATTAGCAGTCTTATCAAAGTTGGCCGCATCGAACCGGTTATGGTTCTTAGGGTTGATAAGGAGAAAGGATATATCGATCTCAGTAAACGAAGGGTTTCTGAGGAAGATATTTCGGCTTGTGAAGAGAGGTATAATAAGAGTAAGCTTGTCCACTCAATCATGCGTCATGTTGCTGAAACCATGGGAATTGATTTGGAGGTTAGCTAATTTCTCAAATCCCATTTGTTCTACTTTGGTCATACAGTAAGTTACTACTGCCTCTTTTTTTTTTTATGTGAAGGTAATTATCTGGATATTCAATTTTACATGTTATTTCCACTTGTTGTATAATTAGTGATAATGGATGGAAAATATTAATGTAAGGGATGAGAAGTTAGTTTGGTTTTGAAGAAATGGTATCTAAGTTTAAAATTTGGAATAGTTTAATGAATTTGAATTATTGCAACATCTGTAAATGGGAAAAGCGTCATGTATATTGAAACAAAGGGAGCAAAACATTCGATTCAATTTGGAATTTCAATTGAATATGAGGTCTATGGATATTAGGAATTATTGAAGTGCGAAGCAAATGAGCGAGTTAGCATTGTTGTTTTGGCATTTTCTTGCACTCCCATTCTGAGCTTTGAAAGGCTTACTGTCCTAAGGATAAACAATAAATCAAAAGAAAAGTTCATGCGAAATGATTCTTAAATTTAGGTTTCTTGGACAAGGTGGAATTTCTCTGCTTAATCTTAAGCAGCATGATGAAACAAATTTCTCTTAGAAGATCTCAGAGAAAGAAAAACTGTGGTTTGGGAAAAATTTAGCTATGAGCGTGGCCCTTTGTGCCATGTCTGAAAGATTAAGGATAGGCGTACGTGAAAGCTCCCTCTAAGATAACAGTTGTATATTATAAAAGAAAAAAAAAACAGTTTAAGTTTATGTTCCATCATCAATTTGTTTGTAGGTACCATCCAATTGATTTCACTTCTTAGGAACTCCAGCTTGATATAGAGATGTAGAATACATGGATTTGCAAAAAATATGTTTCACAATTTATTCTGTCGCATTATTGAAGTTTGACCAATGTTAATTTATTCTGTCGCATTATTGAAGTTTGATCAATGTTATCTGTCCTATTGGATTTAGTTCGTTGAGTAATGCCGTGCTTCAAGGAAAAGCAAGAACCGGAAGTGTAATCTTTGCTTTTTAGGAAGTGCAGAAAAAAAGTTGATGTTACTGCAATTGGATATGATCCATGGTCAATGTAGGGTTTCAACATATATTATTTTTGAATTGCATTGAAGGGTGAAGAGGCTTGTTCTAGTGGTGTAATAGTATGGGCCTGCTGGATTGGTGTTGCACAGAGCATTCAAGAAATTCTAATGACTGTTTTATGAAATTTATCTGGTTTGAGTTGGTCAAGGTTGAATATTGATATTTTACCAGTCACTTTTCTCTGCCTTACTGCTTTGTATCTGGCAGTGCATAAATATACTATACTCTATGTAATGCCTTAACATAGAGGAGTTTGTTACTTTCATTTGCTCTTTCTCTCTTTCGTTGCCCTTGTTATATGTTGGCTAAATTGCGATTATTCTGTCCTGGCATCTGGATGATTTCTGCCTTATTATATGAATGTCTGCCTAAAATTTCTCTAAACGGGTGGCACTGCTATTCTTCTATGTGCTCTTGGCCGTGCAAAGTTTTGCTTGTTAAATTAGAACCTCTGCTGCTTTTAAGGTAGTGCCCATTTATGGTT
>JBCEWC010001790.1:0-19578 GCA_038996855.1 Solanum aculeatissimum | reverse complement strand
GCCCATTGCGCCTTCCCCCCCCCCCCCCCCCCCCCCTTTCTGTTCTTTCTGAGGAATAAGAGAATATTAGTCATTATTTCATCAATAACATATCCAGTGTAATTGCACAAGTAGGGTCTGGGGAAGGTGTGGTGTATGCAGAGCTTAGTCCTAGTCCCCTACCTTAGTGGGGTAGAGAGGAATATTCATTATTGTTTATTATGAAAAATGTGTATCCATGTAACTCTACTAAGTTTTTTCCTCTTCTAGAATCCCTGTCCGATAGAACTTTGAATTTTTACTCTTCAATTTCTCTTAATCATTGGGCATGTTAATTGCAGGACTTGTACATTCATGTAGGTTGGCCTTTATACAGAAAATATGGTCATGCTTTTGAGGTGAGAATTGTATCAATTCCAAGTATTCCTTTTCCCGCCTCTGATTTGCAAGATTCATTATGGATTTCTTGGTTTTAATTTCCAGGCATTCAAATTGGTTGTCAGTGATCCAGATTCAATTCTTAATTCTCTTACCCGTGAAGTTAAAGAAATTGGTCCTGATGGGAAGGAGGTAAGTCTTTTGTCATATCATTTTCTAGGTTAATTTCGTCTAATGATGTCAAATGATATTTTGTTATCTTTTCTTCTCTAGGTAACTAAGGTTGCTCCTGCTTTATCTGAGGAAGTTAAAGATGCATTAGTAAAGAATATTAGGAGGAGAATGACTCCACAGCCGTTGAAGATTCGAGCAGATATTGAGATGAAATGTTTTCAGTTTGATGGCGTTCTTCACATTAAGGTTTTTCCATTTGGCATCATCATTTTCATTTTATTATCTATTTCTTTAACTATTTGTTGTCACTTATGCAACATGAAACCTAGTGTGTTCCTGCACGTGGGGTCTGCAGGTTGCATTTTCTTAATGCTGGTGTTGTTCAATGAGGTTACCTATTTTTTATAATGTTAGCCCTTTTTCTTAATTGTTTTTTAACGTCTGGTGCAGGAAGCTATGCGTAAAGCTGAAGCTGCTGGTAATGATGATTGCCCTGTTAAAATTAAACTTGTTGCTCCTCCAGCATATGTGCTCAATACTCAGACTCTTGACAAGGTAACTACCATTTATTGCATATAATTACAGTAGCCTGTTTTATGCGAGTGAAATGATTTGTTTTTACCTTTTAAATGGATCAGCTTGATTTGTGCTTGAGCTTTTTTTATTGTTTGGAGGACTTTATGGTCAAGCACATGCAGTATATGCTAGTTCCAGTTTAAATGTACATCATTTATTTATATAGACTGCTTGCTTGTTATGTGCTATTACCTCCTTCACCATGATTTTGCTTAGGAGACTCTTTTTTTCCCTCTTGATACTCGACTTTTTGTCAGTTGTTGCATATCAAATTCTTGTTTTTATGGGTAATTCTACTGGTTAACTATTACTCCTTCGGTCCCATTTTATGTGGCACCCTTTCCTTTTTAGTTTGTCCAATGAGAATGTCACCTTACTAGAATTAGAAACAATGTAACTTTAAAATCCCCCCACACAAATATCTATGGATGATTTTAGATCACAAGTTTTAAAAATCTTCCTTTTTTTCTTAAACACTGTGCCAAGTCAAATAGTGTCACATAACATGGGATGGAGGGAGTAAGTTTTATGGTCAAACATGAAGGATGTCTTTTGGATATTACTCATTTACTGTTGTTTTCTAGGACACTCTAGCTAAATCCCTTTTGTTTACAATGATCCTTCTAGGACCACCTTTTCTATTTCGTTTTTTCCCCAGTACCCTCTACCAAAGGATACTTCCCAATAATCATTTTGTTTTCATGTGCTTATTTTCAAGTTAGGTGGTGAATGAAAATATCAACTTGATAGGATCATACTTTTGAACTGCCATTGCCATTTCTCTCTCAAGTGTGCTGTCTCCTTTTCAATGTGTTTTTCTTCTCTCGTGCATCAATTATAGTCAATGTTAAAGTCTTAAGGATACTTCTAGGATTAATCATTGAGCACAGTTCCTTGAAAAAATTCCAATTTGTGGAGAACAAACCTTAAAAATCGTAGGAGTAACGCAAACAATTTCCACTAGTTTCTTAACTTGTCACAACTCACAAGTATAAGCAACTAAATCTTATATGCTAAACTAGGGTGGGCATAGTGCGGAATGGAAACTTCGGTTCAGGTAATTTTTGGTTTTTGATTATTTTTTTATTTTTTTTGATTTGCACCGGGTGTCCGAGTCTCTTAGAGCCCCGACTAATCCCGGGGGTGCACAGGCCCTCGGCAAGGAGTTCCCCTGGTTTTTTATTATTAAAAATACTAGACCATTACCATACCAAATTAATTCGGTATGGTTTGGTATTTTTGAAGTTCGGTCTTAGTATTTTTATGGTAAGGTAAATCGGTAATCATAGTTTGTTTGACTTTGACTTACATATACTCATATAATAGAAAATTATGACTTCGACTTTTCAAGAAACATCTCAATGATATTATACTAACACCTCACATAGGTAGAAATATTCAAAATAATAATACAATCAATTCCCTTTGTTAATCAATCACAACAAAGGTCATTTTAATTAGGATAGAGTAGTCAAAGTTCCAATGTCTAAATAATTAATTTGTATTTGTACTATTTTATATAATTTCTAATATTATAATAATATACTCCCTTGGTCTCAATTTATGTAACTCACTTTCTTTTTTCGTCAGTCCTAAAAAGAATTACACATTTTTATATTTAGTGACAATTTAACTTTAAATGCTCATTTACTCCCTGTTGAAATGAGTTTTAACCACGCATGCATCTATCACTTATTTTATACTACAAATTCCAAAAAGTTTTTCTTTCTTTCTTAAAAACTAGGGATGACAAAATTAAATCCAACCCGCCCAACCCGTTAAAGTTTGGCCAGGTTAATAACTCACTCATTTATTAGCTCAATCCATTTCAACCAACTCATTTCAACCCATTTAAAATTGAGTTGATATTCAACCCGAATTGACTCGAGAGAGATCTTGTCAAAATATTTTACTTTTATTTTTTTAATTTGATATGTTTTATATAACAAAAATAAAGAAAAATATAATTTAATTACGTACTAAAAATATTGAAAAAGAACAAATAAAGTAAGTAAAACTTAGTAAAAGTTGGGTCGGGTTGAGTTTTGACCCGCTCTATAGCCCGTTACTCAACCCGTTTTGACCCAAGCAAATTTGAGTTGGGTTGGGTCTTGACCCATTTGTTGTCTTGACCTATTATAACCCGCTCAAATTTGACCCAACCCGCCCAATTTCCACCCCTATTAAAAACTCTGTCAGGCCAAACTACGTATAAAAATGGATGGAGGGAGTATGAATTGTATATGTAACTGAAATTTGAGCTGAAGGTTTGTCAGAAATAACCTCTAACCCCACAAAGGTAAGTTTTGCATACACCCACCCTTCCCTAGACCCTATTTGTGGAACTATACTGGATATGTTGTACCAAATAACAAAAAGTTTGAAAACCACAACCATAGTAGCGAAAACGTGGTATCAAAAATTTCGGACCAGTCTACCACAATATGCTGTTCTTATTATTTCTACTCTCTAAATTTATAATTTGAAAGGAAATTCAATTTGTTAGATTACAGATTCTATTTTTTTTTTTTTTGGCAGGAGCAAGGCATAGCAATCCTTACCAAAGCAATTGCAGCTTGCACTGAGGAAATAGAGCGTCACAAAGGAAAGCTTGTTGTCAAGGAGGCTCCAAGAGCTGTGAGCTACTCTTTTCTTAAAAAAAATATGAATGCTTTTTTATTTTCATCATATTGCGGAATGTGCTTCTTCGTACCTTCGAGAGATCTTAATTTGATAAACGCCATAGCTTAATGTGGATATGAGATTGAGATGTGAAACTTGAGACCAGATTAACCATAACACATTGTTGGAAAATCTCTTAATAGTCATGTGATTTTTGGGGCAAGAGTTGTGGGGGTGGGGTGGGGTTTTTTTCAGTATCCCGGATGCCATACTTCACTATTATGTTTACTTTTCGATTACTATAGCATGGTCCTTGAGATATATGTGGATGCAAATATGTAGATTCAACTGAACAAAGTGCTCCTTCGATTTGTCTCTCTTTGCAAGGCATTACTCTGGATGCTTACTATTGACCGTTGTCATATAAATTGATTCTAAAATCTCTAGTTTGGTTTGATTGCAATAATATATATGTACATGGGCAAAAGTTCTACAGTTGCTAAAATGGATTTCCAATCCTGATATTTTTAAATTACGGCGGACTTGTTTTAGGTTTTTGAATAAAACACTACTAAATAATTGGGGAGAATTACATCATTCAACATATGAATTAGAACTGAATATTGTATGAGTTACATCCCGTACATGATCCTAGGTGAGTTTTGGAAAATTGAATTGACTTGAATGGAACAATTCAGTAAGGAACTAGATTAAAAGAAATGCATGCATTCTCAGGCTATCTTTTTTATTTCTTTTCTTTCTTGCTGTATTTTGCTCTGTCATTCTTATTTCTTCTGTGGTGATTCTGATATGACTTATCTATTCAGGTGAGTGAACGGGAAGACAAATTGCTTGCTGAACAAATGGCTAAGCTCGGTCGTGAAAATGAGGAGATCAGTGGTGATGAAGATAGTGAAGAGGAGGAAGATACAGGGATGGGAGAAATTGACGTGGAGAATGCAGGAACTGGAATTAGAGAGTAAAAATTGTGGCTTGGATAGCACATTCTTCACAGATGCAGCTCCTACAGAACCTACTTCACCTTTTTTTCTTGTCCTTTATTAGCCCTTTGTTTACTTTGGCAATTTTCCTTGATGAGCATTTTAGTTTTTACCTAAAATCAATCTTGCCATTTAAGTTTGCGCGGCTGTTTGATAATTCCAATCCTATTAATACACTTTGCAATGAGAATGAACTACTGTACACCTTGTTATCTCACTTCTTTTTCTTTCACAAGTATATTTTTGGAATAGGTTAGGCGGGACTAGTGTTGAACAATGATTATGATAGAGCTGGTGAATGTGAAGCTTGATTAGTGTTAAACAATGGTTATGAAGAGCTGGTGAATGAGAAGTTTGAGTTCGTCATATTTTTGAGAAGCTTATAATGTAGCTGATGAACGCGAAGCTTCAGTCTTACTGTTGGATCTTTAATTCATTTGTAGTAGAAAATTCTGCCTCTGCTGCTTTCTCTTGCATTTGCTCAACTATTATTTAAACAAATTAAGATCAAGCAGGTGCACATCGGTACGATATACTGACATATTGACTTGGCCACTGAACTAGGTTGGCTAGACAATGTTCGTTTTATTTTAGCTCAGTTCAGCTTTGCTTTATCGATTGGTTTGGTTTGAACCTTGGTTTGGCTAGGTTCTAGATTTAAGTTTGGTTAGACTGTTTGGCTTGAATAAAATTAGTCGAAGTTTGACTCTGAGCTGGTTTAAGATGAGATTAAATGGCTGCCCTTTACAATCGATTTCATGTTTGGTGAGGATTCATACAACTCGCTCTAGTAAGGTTGGGTTTTAGTTGTGCAACTGTGAAAGTCAAATTTAGGGTGAGTTTCTGTTGTGAAATCATGATAGTCAAATTGAGGATGGGTTTCTGTCGTGAGATAGTGAGTCATTTAGGGTGGGTTCAACATAAATGAAATATTTTTTAATTTTCTCATGTTTGGTTGAATTAAATATTTTGTTAGAAAGAAGGCTATTTATGCCCAATTGAGGGTTTGATGGGGAAACCTGATTTTGCCCTTTCTTGGGATATAGGGGAAAAGTTGAGTAGTTTGAGAGCTTGGAGTAGTAGCGGAGATGTGAACACCACGTGGGACACTACTATTGGTTGCATTAGAAAAGTAGCTACCGAGTTACTAGGGGTAGCGAGAGGGACCTTTGGTGGTCGTCAAACTGATTGGTGGTGGAATGGAGAAGTTCAGGACAAAGTGAAAACTAAGAAGATTGCCTATACAAAGTGGTTGGAGTGTATGAATGAGGATGAAAAATAAAGGCTTAAGGATATCTATAAGATGGCGGTCATGAGTGCTAAGACAATAGCGTTTGAACTTGTATGTCAAGCTAGGTGAAAAAAGCAGGGGATAAGAGATTATTTAAGCTCGCGAAAGAGAGAGAAAAGCTCGCAACTTGGACCAAGTGAAGTGCATCAAGGATGAGGAGGGTGAGGTGTTGGTGGATGAGACTTCCATTAAGCAAAGGTAGCAAGCTTACTTTCATAAACTCTTAAATGAAAAAGAGGACAGAGATATTGAGTCGGGTGATTTGGCGCACTCCGATAGTCATCGAGATTTTTGTTACTGCAGGCATTTCAGAGTTGAGGAGGTTAGATGTGCTATTTGTAGGATGAACAGAGGGAGAAAGATCGGACTCAATGAGATTTCGGTGGATTTTTGGAAGAGCACGATCAAGGATGATATGGCGTGGTTGACTAGGTTGTCTAATGTTATTTTAAAGATTGCTAAGATGTCCGATGAATGGAAGAGAAGTACAATGGTTCCATTGTACAAGAGCAAGGGTGATATTCAAAACTGTGACAATTACAGGGGTATCAAGTTGCCAAGCCACACTATGAAGGTCTGGGAGAGAGTGGTGAAGATAAAGATGAAAAAAGAAGTGTCTATTTTAGAGAATTAGTTCGGATTCATGTTGGGGCGGTCGACTACTGGAGCAATTCATCTTGTTCTGAGACTAGTGGAGAAATATAGGGAAAGAAAGAGGAATCTTGGTGTTCATTGATCTTGAGAAGGCCTATGACAAAGTTCTGAGAGATAGTCCTATGGAAGTGCATAAAGGCGAAAGGTTCCAATGGTGTATATTAAGATGATAAAGGACATGCATGACAGAGCCAAAACTCGGGTAAGAATGCTGGGAGGAGACTCAGAGTATTTTCCTATTAAGATAAGACTTTATCAAGGATCTGTGTTGAACCCTTTCCTTTTTTCCTTAGTAATGGATGAGTTGACACGATTTATTCAGGAGAAGGTTTCATGGTGTATGCTATTTGCAGATGACATAGTACTGATTGATGAGACTCGAGATAAAGTTAATGATAAGTTGGAGGTTTGGAGACATACTTTGGAATCCAAAGGATTCAAACTGAGCAGGACCAAAATAAAATACTTGGAGTGCAAATTCAGCGTTGCGAGGGATGAAGCAAACATTGAAGTGAGACTTTTCACTCAATCTATTCCTGAGAGAGAAAACTGTAAAATATCTTGGGTCTATTATCTAGAGTAGTGGCGATATCGATGATGATATCACACATCGTATTGGGGTATCATGTATGAAATAAAGGCTCGCCTCTGGAGTATTATGTGATAAGAAGATACAACCTAAACTTAAAGGTAAGTTTTATAGAATGATGGTTAGACCGTCTTTGCTATATGAGATGGAGTGTTGGCCAATCAAAAACTCACATGCTCCAAAAATACAAGTTGCAGAGATGAGGATGTTCAGATGGATGTGTGGACATACTAAGGGGGATAAGATTAGGAACGAGATCATTCGGGGGAAGCTAGGGTGGCCTCTGTGGTAAACAAAATGAGATAAGCGAGACTGCGATGGTTTGAGCATGTGCAAAGAAGAAGTGTTGACACTCCTATTAAGAGGTGTGAGAGGTTGGATTTAGGGGTTAAATAGAGGGTTAGAAGTAGACCGAAAAAGTAATGGGAGGAGATAATTAGACAAGATATGGCACAATTTCATATCACCGAGGACATGACCTTAGATAGAAAAGAGTGGATGACACGTATTAGGGTAGAAGGTTGGAAAACTAGTAGGGGTAGGATGATGTTTGACCTTGTGATATAGTAGGTTAGTAAAGGTAGTCATGTATTCATATATTGTGTTGTTATTGTCCGTCATTTATTTTTTGCTACTTCTGTTGTCTTTATAAATTATCATTTGATTTCCACTCTAGTTATTTTGTTTCATATCTAGTATTTTGTGCATTTGGGGGTGATATTTTTTAGATGAAGATCTTTCGAAAATAACCTCTCTATCTCTATCAGGTAGTGATAAGGTTTGCACACATTTTTATCACGATCCGAAATTCGAGTGTGATGGTACTCACCTAACCCACCAAGGCGAGTCAGCTTAACACTACACAACCCAAAATAATAACAAAGCAGAAGATAAACAGTCTAATAAGATAGATAAGCATAGGGGAAACAAAACTACAACTATCTCAGAACTGGTGTCACATGCACAAGCCTCTAATAATAAGAATACTCAAATGAAATACAAGTCTGCATGTGTAGTCCTCAAATAGAACAAAACATAAAGTAGAGTCCTCGAA
Source organism: Solanum aculeatissimum (assembly GCA_038996855.1). Taxonomy (NCBI): domain Eukaryota; kingdom Viridiplantae; phylum Streptophyta; class Magnoliopsida; order Solanales; family Solanaceae; genus Solanum; species Solanum aculeatissimum. The sequence goes on along the minus strand of JBCEWC010001790.1, from coordinate 11,260 downwards.
GGTCTGCTGAAGAGACATGCAGCTACCTTACGAGTGATCCTGAAATCGATCCTGAAATAAGAAGGGTAGCAAGATGGACTGACCTCACAACCTACAAAAATATAGCAAGGTGTGAGCACCAAACAACAAGGTACTCAACAAATGGAACTAATCTAAAGTAATGCAATGAAAAATACAAGTACTCTTTTTCACCCAACCACATACCATCGAACTACACACCTGCACTCAGGAAAGTCCCAACACAATACAATATACATGGATAAATATACACATCTCATAGAATAGTATCTCAAAATATCCAACAGGTACCACAGGTCAAATAATATAATAAATCTCCAATAATAATAACAATATCAATGTATTCATAATTTCACACATACTACATATAATAATATAAAAGAAGTAAATGACATGAGATGGAGTGGATGTCATGAGATGTAAATAATGCGATACAATGTCAAATAATCTTGATGCATGTCTATCATACGATACACATCTGCTAATAAACTCAGACTGGAATCCACGGGGGCTATACATGGACTATGTATCTGTCGAAATCATTTTCCTTCAGCATTTATCTTTATATCTGTCCGGAACTATTTCCCTTCGACTTTTCATTTCTTTACTTTCTTTTCTTTTTCTCTAGTCGGAACCATTTCCCTTCGACTTTTCATCATCAATGAATCATCAAGCAAACACATAATTATAACACTATAATCATGTTCATGAAAATAGAATATGCAGAATGTCCATATGAATCATGTATTTCAACAATCAAAATCGAGTAACTCACAAGTGCACAAGTATTCACAGTACTACTTCAACATCATCACAATCTCAACGTCAACATCAAATAATTCACAATTTCCATAATTATGACACAAGTATAAGGATTCACAGCGTTTATAACTACTCAAACTGAATTTCCATGATCAAAGCCTACAATAATACAATTCTATCCCAATTCGAGTCTCAAATCACCTAATTTCATATACATAGAAGCAGACAAGGTTCAATCATACTTAACAAAAGTTTAGAAGTCCAATTGCCTTAGAATTGTTTTTGAATCAATTCAAATCCAAATCTTTTCCCTTTCTATGATACTTCGAATCATCAAAATCTATTCAAATATAATATCACAATCACATAACGAATCTAATGACACTAAAATCAATCAATTTGGACAAAAAGGGTAATGAGTCAAAAATCTCATGCCAGAAAAAGTAGTCGGAATCTAAAACTTAATACATGAAAATATTTATCGAGTGATATGGAGTTCAACGGTGAAAACCATTTTGAAAATGGAGTTAAAATAAGGTAGAAATAATCAATTTATCATTAGAAATCAAAGTTCTAAAAATTTCCAAATTCTCTAATTAAAAACTCCAAATTAGTAGTTAAAAATACAATTTAATCAATGAAAATTAAAGAAATAGGTTAGAAAATAGTTACCCAATAGATTTTCCTTGAAAAACCTTGAAGAATCTCTCAAAAAAGAAGGTTGAAAATTTAAAATGGTTAAAAATGACAAAACACGCTATTTTAAAAAGACATTTTGTGCAGGTCTATCTAATGCTTCACAAACGCAGAGCAAGTACCGTGAACGTGGAAGCCACAAAAATCTAACCCTATGCGAGCATAGGACCCACCCTCGCAAATGCGAAGGTCAAGGATGCCCGACCTTCACGAATGCAGAGATCTAATTATTTGACCTCCGCGAACGCGGAGTGTTTTTTTAGATGCGCTAGATTGCAACAATTTCATTGCATATAAAATGAAGAAATGGATCCTCGAGATTCGTTCAGAACCCCATGGACACAAACCAGACATGGAACATTATAAAAAATGACGTTTCGAACTCAATGAAACAGTCAAAATTTGAATTTGAGGTCTCCTTGGCCTGGAACTTGAAAAAGATTGTTTATAATAGTTTAGGACTCAAACACTCAAAATAAGCTCGGAGCTCTAAAAATTATAACGAGATCATTTCTAGCGTTAGTATCATCATGCGAAACCACTGGAACTGTCAAAATTTTGATTCCAGCTTTCGGACTCCGAATGTTGACCAAAGTCAAACTATGATCCAAAAATCAACTAAAAATATAACTTTGGATCCAAAATCTTCATTTTAACTCTGAATTCAGTTCCGCAAGTTCTCTTAGACTAGATTCTGCATTTCAAAGCTGATAGAATCGACATAAATAAATTTCGACACTCGAAACTCAAAATGACCACAAAACTCAAAAATTTTAACTTTAAGCCTTTAAAAACTCTTTCTTCAGCAAAACTCCAACCTTTTACAAGATTTACAAAATTTGACTTTTAGACTTAACAAAAAATAATCCAAGACAACTTTAAGAAAGGGCAAAAAAGTAATTTTGTCGAGAATGCCAAAAATGACCTTTGAGGTCATTACATCATCCACTACTAAAAACAATGTTCATCCTCGAACATGAGATAAGGAACATACCTGAAAGCTCAAAAAATTGGGGTATTGGGCACACATATCAGTCTCCATCTCCCAAGTAGCCTCATTCTCGATCCTGAGACTCCAGTGGCCTTTACTGAATCTATCTCCTTAGTTCTCAACTTTCTCACCTGCCTGTCCAAAATGGCCATCAGCTGCTTCTTATAAGTTAAATCGGGGCTCAACTCAACTGAATCCACGAAAATCACATGAGACTCATCTAGAATATAACATCACAACATCAAGACATGAAACACAGGATGGAATGAAGACAAGTTGGATGGCAAAGCAAGTCTATAAGCCACCTCTTCCATTCTATCCATAATCTCAAAAGGACCAATAAACCTCAGACTGGGCTTGCCCTTCTTCCCGAATCTCATGACACCCTTCAAGGGTGAGACCTTCAACCATGCTATGTCACTAACCATGAACTCCAAATGTCTAACCCTCCTGTCAACATAGCTCTCTTGGCGACTTTGGGTTGTCACCAACCTACGCTGAATCAACTACACCCGCTGTAGATCATCTCTCAACATATCTACACCCATGCTCTTTATTGCAACTATGTCAAACCACCCGATAGGCGATCTACACCTCCGGCATACAAGGCCTCAAAGGGAGCCATCTGAATGCTGGATTAATAACTATTATTGTATGAAAACTCCGCCAAGGCTAAGTGTTGATCTTATCTAGCACCAAAATCAATGACATATGCCCAAAGTATATCCTCTAACACCTGAATGATCCTCTCAAACTGTCAATCGATCTGGGGTGAAAAGTTGTACTCAAATTCAAATGGGTACCCAAACCATGTTGTAAAGCGTACCAGAAGTGGAATGTAAACAATGAGCCACGATCTGATACAATGAACACTGGAACTCTGTGAACACAATCTGACTGATGTAGAACTGGGCTAACTTGCTAGCTATGAACTTCACCTTAACTGGAATGAAGTGGGCGGACTTAGTCAATCGGTCCACCACTACCTAAATAGAATCAAAATCTCCAACTGTAGGAGGTAAGCCAACCATAAAGTCCGTGGAAATGCGTTCCCACTTCCACTCGAAAATGGGCATCCTTTGAAGCTCTCCACCTAGATTCAAATGCTCACATTTGACCTGCTGACATGTCAAGCACTTGGCTACAACCTCTGATACATCTCTATTTATGTCACACCACCAGTAATGCTGACTCAAATCATGATACATCTTAGTTGTCCTCGGGTGAATGGAATATCTAGCACAGTGAGCCTGCTCTACGATCAATTTGATCAAATCACCTACCTTAGGGATACAAATCCTGCCCCCGATCCTCAAAACACACTCAGAATCAAGCTTGGCTTCCTTATCCTCCCCTCTGATCACCTTGTCACGAATCTGACATAGCTTCCCATCCTCAAACTGTCAACTCCTAATCTGATCCATCAAGGAGGAACGAGACTCCAAGCAAGTAAGTACACCATCATTCTCAGAAAGCTGCAATCTCACCAACCCATTAGCTAACCTCTGAAAATATCTATCCAAAGGTCACTCCTCCACTCGAATAACTGCAAGACTCCCCATACTAGAAGTCTTTCTACTCAAAGCATTTGTTATCACATTTGCCTTACTCGGGTGATATAAGATAGTCACATCATAATCCTTTAGGAGCTCAATCCTCCTCCTCTGTCTCAAGTTCAGGTCTTTCTGGCCAAATATGTACTGTAGACTATGATGATCGGTGAAGCTTCCACAATGAACACTATAAAAAAAAGTGCCTCCACAGCTTCAACACAAATATAACAATTGCCAACTCCAAATCATAGGTAGGATAGTTCTTCTCATGAGTCTTCAACTTTCTAGAGATATAAGCTATCACCTTTCCCTTTTGCATCAAGACTCCACCCAAACCAATCCCGAAAGCATAACAATACACCATGAACTCAACACCCTCCTCTAGCAAAGTCATTATTAGAGTAGTGGTCAATAGTAACTTAAACTTTTAGAAACTCTCCTCACACTCATCCGACTAATGGAATGGAGCATTCTTCTGAGTGAGCCTGGTCAATGGAGCTGCTATAGAAGAAAATCCCTGAACAAATCACCTGTAATAACTAGCTAGTCCCACAAAACTATGAATCTTAGTGGCTGAAGTAGGTCTAGTCCAATCCTGAACTGCCCCAATCTTCACTGGATTAACTCGAATACCCTCTATAGACACAATATGACCCAGAAATACCACCAAACTCAACTAGAACTCACACTTGGAGAACTTAACATACAATCTCTCCTCTCTAAGCCGCTGAAGTACAATCCTCAAGTGTTGTTCATGATCTTCTTTGGTCTTGGAGTAGACCAATACGTCATCAATAAAGACAATAACAAACAAATCTAAATATGGTCAGAATACCCCATTCATCAACTCCATAAATGTTTTTGGGGCATTAGTCAACCCAAATAACATAACAAGGAAGTGGTCATATCTTATTCGAAAAGCTATTTTAGGAATGTTAGAAGCCCTGATCCTCAACTAGTGATATCCAGATCTCAAATCAATCTTGGAAAACATAGTTGCACCCTGAAGTTGGTCAAATAGATCATCAATTCTAGGGAGAGGATACTTGTTCTTGACTATTACTTTGTTCAGTTGTCTATAGTCAATATACATTCTCATAGATCCATCATTCTTCTTCATGAATAAGACATGAACGATTCAAGGAGATACACTAGGGCATATGAACCCCTTACTCAAGAGATATTAAAGTTGTTCCTTTAGCTCTTTTAACTCAGTCAGAGACATATGGTAGGGAGAAATAGAAATGGGCTTAGTGTCCGGCTCAAGATCAATGGCAAAGTCAATGTCCCTATCAGGAGGGACTCCAGGAAGGTCTAAAAACACATCTATAAACTCCCGAACAATAGGAATAGACTCTATCAGTGGTGGCTCAACACCGATATCACAAATAAAGGCCAAATAAGCAAGAAAACCCTAATCCACTAGCTTTCGTGCCCAAATATATGATATAACTTTATTGGGATAGGATCCACTCGAACCTCACCATACAATACCCGATCTACCCGGAATGGCCAAAGTCACAGTCTTAGCATAGAAATTAGAATAGCCCAATGTGGAGAAAGTTAATCCATCCCCAATATAACTTCAAATTCAACCATATAAAAATAATCATGTCAACCCAATTCTCATAACCTGATAAGGCTACAAGACATGATCGGTACACTCGATCCACTACTAAGGGCTCACATACCAGGGTCGAAACATAGATGGCCACATACATAGCATCATAAGGCAAGTCAAATCCTAAGGAGAAATATGAAGACACATAAGAATAAGTGGATCCATGATTAAATAACACAAATGCAGGGTGATGGCAAATAAGAATAATACTGTGATCACAACATTAGAGGCCTCAACCTCGGGTCTACCTGGAAAAGCATAACAATGGACACCCCGATCTCCACTAGTAGAAGTTATCCCACTACCACCAGAATTTGTGGAAACATCATCTACTCTTATGCCCTTAGTGCATCCACCTCTGTCAATATGACCCCTACCTCGACCTCTAGTTTGTAGGGTTATACCTCTGACTGATGGTGTTAGATCTCTGACAGGTGCTGCGAAGTAAGACCGATGGGGACCAAAATGAGTCTGCATAGGGAACTGTCTAACCATGTGATCTAGAAATCAACAGCCATAACATGATCTCGGTGTAGACAACTGCTATAAAGAAACATGAGGGATACTGTAGCCACCCCCGTCCACAGGCCTCTACTGTGAACTGGAAGAGATATGGCCTGAACTGTAGGAATAAAGAGGACCTTACCCTCGCTAAAAAGCTGGTGAAGCTGCATGAACCCTGCGATGCTGAAGAGAACCACCTTCTCTAGTCATATCTCTGCCTCCAGATGAGGCTCCTAAGTATTTTCTAGATGTACGGACCCTTTTGGGGTCCCCAAACTCCTCTCTCTACATGAGCTCCGCCTCCTTGGTGGCACTAACAACTGACTGAAAAGATGTTCCATCTCTAGAACCAAAACATTGCCTGCCTGATAGAATATGTCAACTCTCTCACAAACCAACAAACTCTCTCCGCCTCAGTAGGAAGAACAACTATAGCATGTCATACTAGTTGGAAGAAATAAATCTCATACTCAGAAACTGCCATGGTACCCTATGTTAAACTTTCAAACCTCAGACGACTCTCTACACGAACACTCCAAGGAACAAATCTGTCATAGAAAGCACTAGAGAATGTCTCTCAAGTCATCAAGGAAGACCCAACGGGAAAAGATCCTAAATAACTCCTCCACCACTCCTTGGCTGGTCCGCAGAGCTGGAGAGTAACATACCTTACCCCATAAGTCTCTGTCAATCCCATAGCATCAAATAAATCCCTACATGTGATCAAAAACTCGTATGCATCCTCGATCTTCCTACCCTGAAACTAGGTTGGGTCCATATTCCTAAACCTCTCATATCTGCTCTACTCATTATTAGTAAGGGAAGCTGCTGGAGGGATCTCAATAATATGAGTTTCTAGTGGCTTCTCCACCTGTACTTAAGCTACGGAAGCCTGCTGCTAATCCTGAGGCTAAACCCTAACCCATGTCTGTGAAGTACCGGATGTATCAGCTGGGCTACCTGCCTACCCCATGGTCTCAAGTGCACTCAAAACTCTCAAAAGGGTATCTTGTAGTTGTGGTATTGCAGCAAACTTGGGAGGTGTCTGCTCCTCTCTAGGATCTATCAATGGCTAAGGGGAGATGCTCCTCTCATAATCTCTAATAGGTGATGCTCCTCAGCCCTAACCTCTACCTTGACCTTTGGCTCAGCTCCTACCCCTAACTGGGGTCTCAATAGCAATCTTGGGGGCTGCCTCCCCTCATTTGGTAGCTGATGTAGCTCTAGTCCTCACAATTTATCAAAAGGACACATGACCACTCAACACTTAAACTAAACTCACACACAAATTGATTAGAAAGAAGTAAAAGAGAATTTCCTAACAGTCTACATAGTCTCTCAAGGATAAGTAACAAATGTCTCCACACCGATCCTCAACACTCTACTAGACTGGGCTTGTACACATGTGAGATTTATGAACCTAGAGCTCTGATACCAAATTGTCACAACCTAAAATCTCGGTGTGATGGCACTCACCTAACCCACCAAGGTGAGTCATCCCAAAACTACACAACCATAAATAATAACAAAATGGAAGATAAATAATTTAATAACTTAGATATGCATAGGGGAAACAAAACTACAACTATCCCAGAACTGATGCCACATGCACAAGCCTCTAATAATTAGAATACTCAAATGAAACATAAGTCTTAATGTCTAGTCCTCAAATAGAACAAAACTTGAAGTAGAGTCCTCGAAGGCCTGCTAAAGAGACAAGCAACTACCTCACGAGTGATCCTGAAGCTCAATCCTGAAATACGAAGTCTAGCAAGAAGAATTGGGCTCACAACCTATAAGAATATAGCAAGAGGTAAGCACCAAATAACAATGTACTCAGCAAATGGAACTAACCTAAAGTAAAGCAATGAAGAACACAAGTACTGTTTTTACCCAATCACATACCACCGAACTACACACTTGCACTCAGGAAAGTCCCAGCATAATAAAATATACATGGATAAATATACACATCTTATAGAATAGTATCTCAAAATATCCAACAGGTACCACAAGTCAAATAATATAATAAATCTCCAATAACAATAGTAGTATAAATGTGTTCACAATTCCACACGTATTACATATAACACTATAAAAGAAGTAAATGATATGAGATGGAGTGGATGCCATAAAATATAAATAATGTGATGAAATGTCAAATAATCATGATGTATGTATGTCCTATGATACACATTCATTGATAAACTTAGATCAAAACCCATGGGGGCCACACATGGACCATGTATCCGTCGAAACTATTTTCCTTCGGCATTTACTTTTATATCTAGCCGAAACAATTTTCCTTTGACTTTTCATTACTTTACTTTCTTTTCTTTTTCTCTAGCCAGAACCATTTTCCTTCGGCTTTTCATCATCAATGAATCATCAAGCAAACACATAATTATAACACAATAGTTATGTTAATGAAAATAGAATATGCAAGATACCCATATAAATCATGTATTTCAACAATCAAAACTGAGAAACTCAAGAGTGCACAATTATTCACAATACTACTTCAACATTATCACAATCTCAACGTCAACCTCAAATAATTCACAATTCCCATAATTATGGCACAAGTATAAGGATTCACAACATTTACAACTATCCAAATCAAATTTCCATGATCAAAGCCTATAATATACAATTCTGTTCCAATTCGAGTCTCAAATAACCTAATTTCATATACATAGAATCATACTAGGTTCAATCATAGTTAACAAAAATTTAGAAGTCCAATTGCCTTAGAAAAAATCTCGAATCAAGTCAAATCCAAAGCTTTTCCCTTTCTACTATACTCCAAATCACTAAAATCTATTCAAATATAGCATCACAATCACATATCAAATCTAATGACACTAAAATAAATCAATTTGGACAAAAAGAGTAAAATGATAAAAAATCCCATGACGAAAAAAGTACTCGAAATCTGAAAATTAATACATAAAAATGTTCCTCGAGTGATAAGGCGTTCAATAATGAAAATCATTTTGAAAATGGAGTTAAAATGAGGTAGAAAACATCAATTTATCATTAGAAATCAAAGTTCAAAAAATCCCCAAATTCTCCAATTAAAAACTCCATATTATAAGTTAAAAATACAATTTAATCAATGAAAATTAAAGAAATAGGTTAGAAAATAGTTACCCAGTAGATTTGCCTTGAAAAACCTTGAAGAATCTCTCAAAATCAAAGCTTGGAAGTTTGAAAATGGTGAAAAATGGCAAAACACGCTATTTTAAAAGATATTTTGTCCAAGTGTATCTAATTCTCCGTGAATGCGGAAGCCACGATAAGCTAACCCTCCGAGAACACGGGACTCATCCTCGCGAATGCGGAGGTCAAGGATGCTAAGCCTCCGCAAACGCGGAGCCTTTACCCGCGAACATGGAGGTCAAATTATTTGACCTCTGCAAACGCGGAGTACTTTTCAAGATGCACCAGACTGCAACAATTTCATAACATATAAAATCATGAAATGAACCCTCGAGATTCATTCAAAACTCCGTGAATACAAAACAAACATGGAACCCTACCAGAAATGATATTTCAGACTTAATGGAACCGTCAGAATTCAAAGTTGAGACCTTCTTGGCTCGAAACCCGAGAAAGATCGTTTAAACTAGTTTAAGACACAAATACTCAAAATAACCTCGAAAGCTCTAAAAATTACAACGAGATCATTTCTACCATTAGTTTCACCATCCGAAACCACTAGAATTGTCAAAATTTGATTCGAGTTTCCAAACTCCGAATGTTGATCAAAGTCAAACTATGATCCAAAAATCAACTAAAAATGCAACTTTGGGTCCAAAATCTTCATTTTAACTCCAATTTAATTTTGCAAGTTCTCCTAGACCAGATTTTGCATTCCGAAGCTGATGGAATTGACAAAATCGAATTCCAATACTCGAAACTCAAAATGATCACAAAACTCAAAATTTTCAACTTTAAGCCTTTAAAAACTTTCTTTAGCAAAACTCCAACCTTTTACAAGATTTTCAAAATCTGACTTTTAGATTTAACTAAAAATGATTCAAGGCAACTTTCAGGAAGGACAAAATAGTAATTTTATTGAGAATGCCAGAAATGACCTTCGAGTTCATTACAATTTTACCCTCTTCAAATCCCACTTGTGGGATTGTTGTAAAATAAATTTCAAATTAACTTATTTTTCTCAAATTTAAGGATAATGACTTCCATCCAAAAACTAAGAAAAATATTTTATGAAATTATCTTCCAACTTTATATTATAATTTTTTTCTAACCCTACTTCTACCTTGACCTCTTTACAACGCTCCTCACTCCCACCCACCCACAAAAGCAAAATTTAAAGAAATATTTTTGAAAACTACTTGAAATTTTAAAAAATTTATTTTTTACACCCCCCCCCCCACAATTTTTTTAAATTCTTTTTATAGAGTATTTAAAAATATTAAAATTGTATTTCTTTTATTCTAGGTCGCATGACAAAATGATGTAGCTTATGCTGGGAAATAGGTCACGAGAGGAATCATTGTTTTCGTAGACCTTAGTAGTTTTTTTTACTACTGCTAATAAGTATTTAAATTGTAAAATTTATTTTATGAATTTTTTTAATTTTTTATCATGATTTTATATATAAAAAAGACTTCATAATATACTTAACGTTGAGATATAATATAGCTTCACGTGATGAATTAATTAAAAAAATTGTAGTTTGCCCATTTGTGGGTGAACTACCTTTAAAATTTGCGTAGTATATTTTGGATTGGGGTTAACTGACGAATGACAGAGTTAAATTTGTTACTCATAGTTCGCCTAAAAATGGACAAACTATCTATTTTGGTATGCGTTTTTAGAGAGGGTCCCTTTTAGTCTATAAGGCTTAAAAAGTATCTATTTTGGAGTCGGACTCAAAAGTGTGCACTCTTTGCCTCCAGATGTCTTTTACTACAAGAAAAAGCTTTATTTAAGACCAACATTTAGGGACGAGTTAATAATCTCGTCTCTAAAAGTACATGTATAGAGACGAGATTAAATGCTGGTCCCGAATTCTATATTTTATTGGGAAGGTAGTAAATCTAGTCCCTAAAAAAATTAGGACCTGGTCCTAAATTGCAATTTAAG
>JBCEWC010001789.1:0-38304 GCA_038996855.1 Solanum aculeatissimum | reverse complement strand
AACACTAATCTACAACAATATTGGAAGAACCCATAACTAATTGAAAAGCTTAAAATCAATTTAAAAGGGTTAGGGTTATTAGGATCATCAAGGATGAAAGAGGATCCTTGAATGAAGTCCCACATACCTTAGTTCCACCAACTAATCAACAAGATCAAACTCAATCAAGTCTTCTTCCCCAAATTCTACAAGCTTGCTTCAATGAAGGCCAAGAGGGTTTTGAAATTTCTAAAGAGAGTGTAGGAGAGTTTGAATGGATGAATGAGTGTTAGGGGATTGATTTAAGGGGTTTAGGGGACCTTAGGATGTCTAAAAAGGGCCTAGGGATCAACCAAATTACAACTTAACCTTTAAGGAAACAGACAAAAGTTCAGCACGCAGGGCAAAACGGAGCCCCAAATGGCCCATTCCACTTTTGATGGTCCGTCTCACTACTCAGTCTGACTTTACTTAGTCAAATAAACATCCCAAATCTTGGCCAAGGCTCTGCCAAACTTGAAGGACCACCAAACGGTCCGTTTGAGGTCTCACGGACCGTGGAGTGGTCCGTGGACCTTAACTTTGTTTTTGGGGTTGGTCTTGGCCACCCCCAGCCCACTGGACCACTTGAAGGAACCCCAACATGGACCGTGCAATGTTTCACGGTCCGTCTCACATGCCTTGGGCAATTTCCAGGGCCTATCTCCAATGTCTTCTGAATTTCAGGCAGTCCTACTCTTTTGGCCATAACTTCATCATTGTAACTTGGAACTGAGTGAACACAGTTGCGTTGCAAATATAATTCAAAGAGTTTTCATTTGATATGTAGTAAATACATACTTTGACCTACATCAAAAGTTATGGTTCTGTGAAGTTCACTGTCCAAACGACCTCTCTAGGACTCAAAATGACCCATTTTGCGTTCGGCCACTTAAATTCCACCCGTGGCCACAAAATTTCAACCACGACCATTATAACACCATACAAGATCAACCATAAGAGGTTTCAAAAATTTTCGGGTCGTACATCTCCTATGCTGGAAACGTAGTTATTGAGTTCAAGTTGGACTTACTCTTACTCAATTCGGTGCTCAATATTCCTCCCAAGACTCATTATGCTCATAAAACCTCTACTCTATGGTTAAATCATTCATCTAGTCTCATTCGAAATTTGTCAACTCAGTTTATCACATCAATCATCAACTCTTTGGTTACATTCTTTTAAGTTTCAGTTCTTAACTCATAAAGACTCAATCATGCATCAGTCAAACTCATAGAATTCAAGAAAAAATAATAGAGTTAAAGCATTTAAGAATTCTATAGACTCGTTAGGTTCAAATTTTACTCGTGCATACTCATTTAAATATAATATTTAAAAATAACAAGAATTCAGTCTAGGGTTCATGTAGAAAAGTAAAATCATCAATTTATAGCATTTAATTCATAAAAACTGTAATTCATGCAAAATGATATAGATATACGTTAGAATTTAAGAAAAATCTTCAAGAAATATCCATGGAAAACTCAATTCATCAATAATTCCATCAATTCAGGTTATGGGGTACATGGAGGAACAAAATCCATGTTTTAGTTAGCCTTACATACCTGGAAGTTTGAATCTCAGAGTAGCTTGGAAGAATCCTCAAGTTCTCTCTCAAACCCTAGCCTTTTTCTCTCTTAAAATCTCGTTCTACGTTTGGAGAATGTGTTTTAGCATAAAAATAACTTACTGATATGTTTTAGGACTTTATTTAGGTATAAAAAGTCAAGTATAGGCTTTAAAAGGATGAAAAAAGACCAAAATAATCCTTTAGAAAAAGATGAAAAAAGTCATCCATGAGACCCTTTATGACCCGTGGAATGTTCCACGACTCGTGGGTCACTTCTGTGAATTTTAAGGCACATTTGTGAGGTTACTGGAGCTTTTCACGAGACCCATCCATGACCCATAAAAGGCTTCATGACCTGTAGATGGATTCGTGAAGTCTGGAGCTAAAATTTGACTTTCTAGACCTTTTCACGAATCCCCACTTTAAGGGTCGTACTTCAGTCCACGACCCATATGTGGTTTTGTGGATCTACGCTACTCTGGCAGTATTCAGTAAAATGACTATAACGTTTGACTCTGCACTCCAAATAAGGTGAAACCAGTTGCGTTGGAAAGATAATTCAAAGAGATTTCATTTTATAGTTCATGCGCCACCTAATTATTTGGAATATAAAAGTTATGATCGTTTAAAGTAGACCCTTATATAATCGATCACTAAAAACTCAATTTATTATAAAGTTTTGAACTCGTCTAAGTGTTAGAAGTCTCTTATGACCCCAATACACTTCTCATATGTAAGAATGAGTCTCAAAACATAGGTACATGTGAGGATAGAGTTATCAAGTGTCACAATATCTCCTCCTTGGGATCATTCACCCTTGAATGATGAGCAACTTGGGGCTTATTAAGCAAGAACACTATCAAGAACTCAAATACTCGAATACTCATACTCTAGAATCAACTTCAACTCAGGATTTAGAATTGTAAGAGCATTTCTAAAATCATCATTAGGCACGAATGCAATTAAAGACATGTATACTCATACACTCAAAGACTCGAAAAGGGCATCAACTCAGAGATAAGAACTCAACAATGGAAAGATAACTCAGAGAATAGAAATGAATTATTACCACCAATTTCATCATTAGGAGGAACGAATAGGTGAGGGTATCTAGACTTCATATCCTCTTCAGCTTCCCATGTAGCCTCTTCAACAGATTGACTTCTCCACAACACTTTTACAGATGCAATCTCTTTAGTTCTCAACTTGCGAACTTGATGATCCAAGATTTGGATTGAGATCTCTTCATAACTTAAACTATCTTTCACTCCAATGCTTTCCATAGGTACAACCAAGGACAAATCTCCCAAACACTTCTTAAACATAGAGATGTGAAAGACCAGATATATGGTTGCTAGCTCTTGTGGTAACTCCAACTCATAAGCTACATTTCCCACTTTCTTGACAATTTGGTAGGGACTAATGTATTGAGGGATCAACTTCCCTTTTTTCCCAGATCTCATTACACCTTTCATGGGTGACACCTTCAAGTATACCCAATCGTTTACTTCAAACTCTAGGTCCTTTCTTCTAACATCAGTGTAGGACTTTTGGTGACTCTGTGCAGTTCTCAATCTCTCTTGGATGATCTTTACTTTCTCCATATCTTGCTATACCAAGTCTGGTCCAATCAACCTTGCTTCACCTACCTCAAACTATCTAATCGGTGATCTACATCTTCTCCTATAGTGGGCCTCATATGGAGCCATCTGAATGCTCGAAAGGAAGTTTTTGTTGTAGGCAAACTCAATCAGAGGTAAATGATCATCCAATTACCCTTGAAGTCAACGAAATAGGCTCTCAACATATCCTCCAGGGTCTGAATTGTGCATTCTTCCTGGACATCAGTTTGAGGGTTAAAAATAGTGCTAAGATTCACCTTCGAACCTAAGGCTTTCTGGAATGATCTCTAAATCTGTGCAGTAAATTGGGCTCCTCTATCTGAGATGATAGGCAAAGGAACTCCATGCAGTCTAACAATCTCTCTTATGTATAGTCGAGCATAATCCTCTGTAGTGTTAGTCATCTTTACTACCAAAAAGTGCACAGATTTAGTCATCTTATCAACTATCACCTAAATTGAGTCATGCTGCCTGCGAGACCTTGGTAAGCTTATAATGAAGTCCATATTGATCATCTCCCATTTCCATTCCAGAATCTCAAAATTCTGAGCTACAGCACATGGCCTTTGATACTCAACTTTAACTTATTACCAATTTGGGCACTTACAAACAAACTCAACAATGCTCTCTTTATTCCACTCCACCAATAGACCTCTCTTAAGTAGTGGTACATCTTAGTTGATCCTGGGTGGATGGAATACCTAGAGTCACGGGCTTCTACCATGATCCTTTCTCGAATACCATCAATATCTGGAACACATAATCTGCCTTGATATCTCAATACTCCATCTTCCTCTTTGGCAAAAGCCATCACCTTCTGTTTATGTACATCTAACTTCAATTGTAGCAATATGGGGTCTCGATCGTGCTTTTCCTTCACCTCTACTACAAGAGATGATGTAGACCCGTTATGCACAAGTATCCCACCTTCACCAAATTCATCTAATTAAACTCCCAGTCACGCTAGCTGGTGCACCTCTTTGGCTTACTCTTTCATCTCTCCTTCCATATTGATTTTCCTTCACCTCTATTACAAGGGATGATGTAGACATGTTATGCACAAGTATCCCACCTTCACCAAATTCATCTAATTGAACTCCCACTCAAGCTAGCCGGTGCACCTCTTTGGCTAACTCTTTCTTCTCTCCTTCCATATGAGTAGTACTTCCCATAGACAACCTACTAAGAGTATCAACGACCACATTAGCTGTACTTGGATGGTAGAAGATGCTCATGCCATAGTCCTTGAGAAACTCAAGACATCTCCTCTACCTCAAGTTAAGCGCTTTCTAGGTGAATACATATTGCAGGATCTTATGGTCTGTGAATACATCGACATGTGCTCTACATAAATAGTGGCGCCAAATCTTGAGTGCAAACACTACCGCAACCAATTTTATGTCATGAGTTGGATATTTCTTCTCATGGCTCTTAAGTTGTCTGGATGCATAATCTATGCCTTTACCTCTTTGTATTAAAACACATCCCAATCCCACTCTAGAAGCATCGCAATAGATCACAAAATTATCAGTCCCCTCAGGTAGAGTCAACACTGGAGTAGTCGTTAATCTTGTTTTCAACTCTTGAAAACTCTTCTCACATTTATCAGACCACTAAAACCTGACCTTCTTCTGAGTCTGTCTAGTCAATGGTGCGGATATAGAAGAAAATCCCTCAACAAATATATGGTAGTAGCCTACTAAACCCAAAAAGCTCCTTATGTCTGTGGGAGAGGTTGGTGTAGGCCAATTCTTGACTGCCTCGATCTTTTGAGTATCTACTCGTATGCCGTCGCCCGAAACCACATGGCCTAGAAAAGCGACGGACTTGAGCCAAAACTCACACTTGGAGAATTTTTCATACAACTCACTATCCTTGAGCGTCTGACGAACAATTCGAAGGTGATCAACATGCTCTTCCTCATCTCTGAAGTACACTAACATGTCATCAATAAATACAATCATGAACATGTCAAGGTACTATCTGAATACTTTTTTCATCAAGTCCATGAAAGCTGCAGGTGCATTTGTCAACCCAAAGGTCATTACCATGAACTCGAAGTGACCATATCGATTTCAGAAAGTCATCTTTGGGATGTCACATTCTCTTACTTTTAACTGGTGATAGCCTGATCGGAGGTCTATTTTGGAGAAAATAGTGACACCCTGAATTTGGTCAAACAAGTCATCAATTCTTGGAAGGGGATATTTGTTCTTACTGGTTACCTTATTCAGTTGGCGATAATCTATACACATTCTGAGGGAACCATCTTTTTTTCAAACAAATAGGACAGGAGTGCCCCACGGAGAGACACTCGGCTTAATAAAGCCCTTATCTAAGAAATCTTTCAACTGCTCTTTCAATTCCTTTAAGTCTATGGGAGCCATTCTATATGGAGGAATAGAGATAGGCTGAGTATCGGGGAGAACATCAATATTAAAGTCGATCTCCCTATCAGGAGGGGCTCTAGGAAAATCATCAGGGAAGATATCAGGAAACTCATTGACAACTGGAAATGACTCAAAAGGTGAAGACTCTACATCATCAGCCTTAACTCGCAGAAGGTGATAGATACACCCTTTAAAAATTAGCTTTCTGGCCTTAAGGTAAGAAATAAATTTACCCTTAGGCACTGCAGAACTACCCTTCCACTCTATAATAGGCTCATTTAAAAATTAGAACCTGACCGTGCGGGTTCTATAGTTGAAAGAGGCATAACAGGCGTAAAGCCAATCCACGCCAAAGATCACATCAAAGTTAACCATCTCTAACTCAATCAGATCATAAAGAGTATCCCTATGGTAGAAGGATACTACTCGATCTCTATAAACTCTTTCAGCTATAATAGACTCACTAGTAGGAGTAGAAACACTGAAGGGCTCAAGAAGATATTTGGGAAGGATCTCAAACTTACTAGCCACATATAGAGTCACAAATGATAAAGTGGTACCTAGGTCAAGCAAGACGTATACATTATAGGAAAAGATTTGAAGCATACTCGTAAAAACATGTGGTGCAACTTCTTGATCCAGTCAATTATCCATCGCATATAGATGGTTTATACCCTCGCTTGTATTAGTAGTGGTATCTCTCTGATTACCACTGGCCTGTGATGCTGTCGAAGGCTAAACTCTATTACCTCCCTTACCCCTTTCTCATTGGGCACTCATTCTGGAAATAACCAGTTTGTCCATATTTATAGCGAGCATTTGTGCCCTCACAACACTCAACCAAGTAGAGTCTACCACACTTCCCACATGGTGGTTTCCCCTTTAAACCTTGAGTCACACTAACTTGGGATTGAGAACCCTGAGCTCTGGAATTCTGATAGCGCTGTGATTTCTGATCATACTTGTTACTCGAAGCTGGTGCACTTGCTGAGGATGGTGCATAGTTTGAAGACCTCTTTTGAAAATAGGACCTTTCCCCCTTACCTTGCTTCTGATGGCTAGGCTCATGCCCTGCTAATTTAGCCTTCTTTCTCAAATGCTCCGCCCTATCCCTCTTCTTATCCTCCACAAGTTGTTGCGCATACACCATAACTCTGGAGATATCCATGCCCGAAATCAACAATATCGCTTTACACTCTTTTTTCACATGCTTGCCTAAGATGGATATGAACTTTCTCATTCTAGATCTTATGTTAGGGACCATCTCTGGAGCATACCTGGATAGCTGTATGAACTTGAGACTATATTCTTTGACAATCATCCCCTCCTGCTTCAAGTTGACAAACTTTTTAACGTTTGCTTCCCTCAACTCTCATGGAAAGAAGTGGTCAAGAAAGACACTCTCAAAATCACTCCAAATGGCATGTTCAACATCCTCACCTTAGCTTTCTACCCACTGATTGTACCAAACATTTGCCACATCCCTAAGTTGAAAGGAATCAAGTTCAACTCCCCCAGTATCGGTCGTTTGCATGGTTTTCAACACCTTCCACATCTCATCAATAAAGGTCTGGGGGTCTTTCTCAATCTTAGACCCTGTGAAGACTGGCGGGTTCATCCTAAAAAAATCTCTATGTCTGGCTGCAACAGTTAGCTCTTGGGAGCTAGAACTAGGAGCTTGTGATCTACGGTTTCCACTTTGAATAGCTACTAGTTGAGTAAGCATAGTGATAGCTTCTCTGAAATCAGCTTTTGTAGTAGGAGAAGGTAGAGCAATAGGTGCTTATGGAACACCGGTGGCTCTATTTGGTCAACCTCGACCCCTCGTCTCTATCTGAGTAGGTACCTCTGGTGGGTATTCATAACATTAGAGGCTAAAATATCTCTTTGGGTGGCGGTACGCTTAAGAGGCATGATCTGCAAACGTGTAACGTACAAATCAGATAGATATTTAAATAGAGTTAAACTCTATCGCACGAACTAAGAGTACAAGAGAAGTGTAATAATTCCTAATGCCCTATAGCCTCCTGCTTATAGAGTATGGTGCACAATACAC
Organism: Solanum aculeatissimum; assembly: GCA_038996855.1. Taxonomy (NCBI): domain Eukaryota; kingdom Viridiplantae; phylum Streptophyta; class Magnoliopsida; order Solanales; family Solanaceae; genus Solanum; species Solanum aculeatissimum. Next base: position 30,648 of record JBCEWC010001789.1, on the reverse strand, counting down.
CTATAAACAAGACTCTACTAGATACAACTTCATTGACTCCCTAGGACACTTGAACTCTGTGCTTTGATACCAAGTTTGTCATACCCCGGGAGGGTACCCTTGGTGTGGCCGACACTCAGAGACTATTACTAACCCCCAAGCGAACCACTTGACCTCATCACATTTTTTTCAATCAAAATCTAATAGAAAAAGATGTCAATAACAAAGAAATACTCAATGAAATAAAATGATAATATGAAAATCTAGACCAAAGGCCAAACAATCTATCCATCAACTAAGTAAGACTAGTATGGAAGAAAACTAGTCAAAAATAACATCTAATCATATTCGATTGTCTAGTCTATGAAGCCTCTAAACATCTGACTAAGTGGTGCCAATGACAGGTCTATGACTACCTCAAAATAAAATAGAAAAGCTAAACTCTAAACTAGAAGATAAAATATGACATCCTCCGAAAGTAGGAGAGGACTCACCGATCAATTGAACATAACTAGGCCCTCAACGAAGCGCTTGCTGATGACCACTAGTATGTGTCTCTACATCATGAAAAGATACAGACCCAAATGAGCTTCAGTACGTGGAATGTACTGGTATGTAAAATAGCAGAATGAAACATATAAAGGAAGAATAACATCAACTCAAAATAACTCAACTCAAAAAATAAGGAACTCAATCATCAAGTCAAAAATCTAAGGTAAGAATGAAGTTTAAACAATGACCACTCATATACCATCCCATCCCATCTACTCAGGGTACTATCAAGACCTATTTGCGAGTTTCTTTAATCGACAACCATTACCTATGAGCCGGTGATGATACAACAAAGCGATGTCGTTGCCACATCCATCCAATACCATGCCAGGGTAAAGTACATCCCATTAGTGGATCCACAATAATAACATCAAGTCCTCTTCTCAGGACAATAAGGAAACATCTAATTTTACGGTTCAATCCTCTCCTACGCTGGCAACATAGTTATTAAGTTTTGGTTGGACTTAATTTTACTCAATTCGGTGCTCAATACTCCTCCCAAGACTCATTATGCTTATAAGATCTCAATTCTATGGTTAACTCATTCATCTAGTCTCCTTGGACATTCGTCGACTCAGTTCATCATATCAATCATCAACTCTTTGGTTACATTCTTTTAAAGTTCAGTTCTTGACTCATAAAGACTCAATCATGCATCATTCAAACTCATAGCATTCAAGAAACAATAATAGAGTTAAAGCATTTAAGGATTGTATATACTCATTGGGTTCAAATTATAGTCATGCATACTCATTTAAATACAATATTTAAAAATAACAAGAATTCAGTCTAGGGTTCATGTAGAAAAGTAAAATCATCAATTTATAACATTTAATTCATAAAAACTACAATTCATACAAAATTATTTAGATATACATTAGAATTTAAGAAAAACCTTGAAGAAACATCCATGAAAAACTCAATTTACCAACAATTCCATCAATTCAGGTTATGGGGCACATGGAGGAATAAAATTCATGTTTTAGTTAGCCTTACATACCTGAAAGTTTGAATCTCAGAGTCGCTTGGAAGAATCCTCAAGTTCTCTCTTCAAAACCTAGCCTTTTTCTCTCTTCAAATCTCATTCTACGTTTGGAGAATGTGTTTTAGCATAAAAATAACTTACTGATATGTTTTAGGACTTTATTTAGGTATAAAAAGTCGAGTCTAGGCTTTAAAAGGGTGAAAAAAGATCAAAATAAATTTTAGCAAAAGTTGGAAAGAGTCATCCACGAGATCCTTTATGACCCGTGGAACGTTTCCCGACTCATGAATCGCTTCCGTGAATTTTAAGCACGTTTTTTAGGTTACTGGATCTTTTCACGAGACCCATCCATGACTTGTAAAAGGCTTCACGACCCGTAGATGAATTCGTCAAGTCTGAAGCTAAAATTTAACTTTCTAGACCTTTTCACGAAACCCTATATATGGGTCGTACTTCAGTCTACGACTCATATGTGATTTCATGGATCTACTCTACTCTGGCAGTGTTCAGTAAAATGACCATAACTTTTGACTTCAAACTCCAAATGAGGTGAAACTAGTTGCATTGGAAAGGTAATGCAAAGGGATTTCATTTGATAGGTGATGGACCACCTAATATTTTGTGTGCTAAGAGTTAAGATCATTTAAAGTAGACCCTTGCATAACCAATTACTAGAAACTCAATTTATTGGAAAGTTTTGAACTCGTCTAAGTGTTAGAAGTCTCTTATGACCCTAATACACTTCTCATATGTAAGAATGAGTCTCAAAACATAGGTACATGTGAGGATAGAGTTATAGAGTGTCACATGGTCTTATCGAAAGATACAAAGCTAGCCTGATAGCTAAGGGATACACAAAACAAGAATGAATATTAATGAAGAAACATTTTCACTTGTTGTACGTTTTACTTTAATAAGATTAATTTTGCCTATAATGATTATGTTGAATCTTGATTCTATGAAATGAATGTGAAAACTGTATTTTTCAATGGAGAACTAAAAGATGAAATCTATATGGAACAACCTGTAAGTTTCATGAAAAAAGACAAAGAAAACAAAGTATGTCGACTTTAAAGGTCGATTTATGATCTTAAATAATCTTCTATATGATGATTCTTACGTTTTCATGATTTGATCATATTGTATGAATTTATTATGATTCATGAAGGTCATGTTGTATATATCAAAAGATTCAAAGATAAGTTTGTGATTTTATTATTATATCTAGCCGACATATTAATAGTTGCATGTGACATTGGTCTTGTAAAAGAAATAAAAAGGTAGTTATCATCTACTTTTGAGATGAAAGATATGGGCGAAGCAACATATATTGGTGGAATTAAGATTTCAATAAGTCATTCAAAGAGATTATTGTCTCTTTACAAGAATCTTACATTAAAAAAGTTCTTAAACACAACAATATGCAAGATTGCAAATTCATACCCGCTCCAGTTTTTAAAAGTGAAGCTTGAAAAGAATGATATGTCCTAAGACTCCACATGAGAAGGAACAAATGAAAATTTATTTTTATACAAATGTAGTCGAAAGGTTTATGTATGTTATGATGTGTACTAGGCATGATATTTATTATGTTGCTGGGCTAGTTAGCTGATATCAATCTGATCCAGGATTGTAATATTGTAAAGAAGTTAAAAAGTTATTGAGGTATCTTAAAGACATAATCGACTATTCCTTATGTTATCAAGGAAAGGATATTCAACTCAAAGGCAACACAACTGTTGATTGAGGAGGCGATTTAGATGAGACAAAATAAACCTCTGGATATGCATTCTTTTTTAACAATGGCGCCATATCGTGGAGTTGCAAGAAGCAGTCATGCATAGCATTGTCCACTATAAAAGCTGAATATGTACAACTTTCATCTATTGTGCAAGAAGCTATTTGACTTAAGAATTTTCTAAAAAAATCACAACCATTCGAAAAAGTCACAACTCTTTATAAGAGTCACAATTTTTTGAAAAAGTCACAACCCCTCAGAAAAATCATAATCCTTCGAAAAAGTAACAAACGTGGAACTCTCACATAGTTCTTATTTTTTTTTAAAATAATTTAATATTTTAAAATCAATTAAATATTCCAATAAAAGTTAAAAAAACTCAGAACGCATCGTTACTGATTAAACTGTACTTTAGCCTGTCACAACCATTCAGAAAAATCACAATCCTTTGAAAAAGTCACAACCCTTCGGAAAATTCTCAATCATTAAAAAAATTCACAACTCTTTGAAAAAGTCACAACCATTCAAAAAAGTCACATCTCTTCGAAAAAATCACATCTCTTCGAAAAAGTCACATCTCTTCGAAAAAGTCATAATTTTTTGAAAAAGTCACAACTCTTCAAAAAAGTCATAATTTTTCTAAAAAGTCACAACCCTTTGGAAAAGTCACAACCATTTGAAAAAGTCACAACCATTTGAAAGAGTCACAACTCTTCGTAAGAGTCATAATTTTTCGAAAAAGTCACAACCCTTGGAAAAAGTCACAACCCTTTGAAAAAGTCACAAGCATTCAAAAAAGTTACAACCCTTCGAAAAAGTCACAACCCTTCAGAAAAGTCTCAATCATTCGAAAAAGTCACAACCTTTCGAAAAAGTCACAACCATTCGAAAAAGTCACACCTATTCGAAATAATCACAATTTTTTGAAAATGTCACAACCCTTCAAAAAAATCACATCCATTCGAAAAAGTCATAATTCTTTGAAAAAGTCACAATTTTTTGAAGAAGCCGCAACCCTTCAAAAAAGTCATGATCCATTAGAAAAATCACAACCATTCGAAAAAGTCATAACTCTTCGTAAAAGTCATAATTTTTTGAAAAAGTCACGACCCCTCGAAAAAGACACAACCCTTCAAAAATGTCACAATCCTTTAAAAAAGTCACAAATATTCGAAAAAGTCACGACCCTTCGAAAAAATCACAACAATTCAGAAAAGTCACAACCCTTCAAAAAAGTCACAACTCTTCAAAATAGTCACAATTTTTTTAAAAAGTCATAACTCCTTGGAAAAGCCACAACCATTTGAAAAAGTCATAATCCTTCGTAAAAGTCAAAACCCTTCAAAAAAGACACAATTCTTCGCAAAAGTCACAACTCCTTCGTAAAGTCACAATCCTTCATTGTGAAAATTTATCAGTGTCATGCCCCAAGCCTATACCTTGGACGTGACTGGTACATAGAAACCATTTCTAGTCCCCAAGTGAGCCCTTGGCATGGCTAACTCAGTCAACTAAAATTTTAACATGCATGTGAAAGCTTTATAAGGTAAACCTTTAGAACATTTAATAAACTCAAAAAATCTCAATCATGCTTTATTCAAAATATGAAAATATCTCTTGATACATATAATACCAATGGTTAAAATATTTGAATGAATGAACTAGACTGACTCTCTAACTCTGTCCATGAAGCCTATACTATACTGAAGATAGGTGTCGCAACAAGACTCACAACTACCTGATTGTAAAATAATTAAAATAGACTAACTAACTAGAGTCCTCTGAAAGCAAAAATATTTCACCAACTACAGCTGGAAAGCTGTCTTACTGAGTAAATGCTATCATGAGTACCTGAATCTGTATAATAAAATGATGCAGCGCCAAAGGGCGTTAGTACGTGGAATGTACGGTATGTAAAATGGCCAAAATAGAAAAAACTCAGGATTCACTGCTCAAATCATAGGCTAAATGCTGAAAAGTAACTCAATGATATAAACGATGCAAAATAATTAAAATATCTGATTCAATGCATAAATAAATGTATCTCTATCTGTATTTAAAAATAATATATACTGTAACTTGGGGAGTTTTTCTACCCTACAACCATCACTATGAGCCTCGTGATGATACAACATCCTGCCCACGTTGTTAGAGCCAGACCATACCTTGTCGGGGTAAGGGATGAAGTACTGGGGATCCATATAAACTGGGTCATCTTAGTGAAAAATGAGGAATTGTACATCTAGTACAATTCAATCCTACGCTGGCTACGTAGTTTATGGGGTTTGAGTTATCTGAACCCGTACCTGATGTCGCTCAGGCCACACAACCTTTTGAGGTAAAGCGATCGTTGTCAAGTATTTAACCTAACCAAGGTTAGGGTCGAATCCCACGAGAAATATGGTAGACTCCAGAGTAGTTTAGGTTTAAAGTGGGTTGATTAACCTAATTATATCCCTAGAAAGAAGAAAACAAATGGAGGATTTGCAAATTAAACTAAGTAAACTATACTAATGTAGTTGAGATGTATTCGATAGAAGAGCTAACTAGGGTTATGTATTCCCCATGGATCCCTAACTTGGTATTATCGGATACATGAAACCTTTTTCAGTGTATAGTGGTAGGACAGTAAGTTAGGTTCACCTAAACCCTTGATCCGATGATTAGGTAAATTTCATCATGGAACTTGATCCGTCTCCGTGATGTGGTTATACTAACCCTTACTTTAATCCCAGTACGACCTCCCCTTAATCCGATTAGGTTGATTAGATGAGAAAAAGCTTAATTGCCTCCTGTTAATTACCTCTTTTCCTATTCGTTACTTCCTTGATTCGACAAGTAATACTAGACGAGTTCTAACGTATACCTCCGTTAAAATATAATTAAAGTGAAGAGGATTAATTAGTACAACCTAATACACCTTCAAAGAATTACACAATATTCAATTTTACCTTATTAGTTCTTCATGGTTCCCACAACCCTAGTTATGGATTTAGCTATGCATGATTGGTGTAGATGCAAAAATTATGAAAAAGAACTTAAGAGATCCAACTCTTCAATTAAGATTGCAAAAATCAAATCAAGAACACAAGAAGTTATTTTTCTATTACTAAGAACACTAAAATCTGTGAATAATACAAAAATCTCTGGAAACTCTTTGAAAATAACCTAAAAACCTATTTACAATAAGTAAAATACAAAGCCAAAACGAATTAGGAAAACTGTGTTGGAAAACTTTATGAGACCTTTCACGACTCGTACACCACTTCATGGCCCATAGATTGGGGTTTCGTAGACTCTGGTAGTGTTCTGGAAATAACTTCTATGATACCATTCCACGAGCCATGTAAGATTCTATGGCTCATGGGAGGTTTCTTCTGATGACTTTCCTGCACCTCTTCACTTTCTGAACCTAAGGGTACGACCATCACTCTACGACTCGTATATAAGTGTACGACTTGTGATTTCTCCTCGTAGAGTTGACTACAAGATTGCACCCCTCACTGAAAATTGATACGGAACCCACTTTACTCTCGTGAACTCCTCCACAACCCATAGAGGGTTTCGTGGATCACTAAAAATGGCAAATTCAGTATATTGTTTCCATAACTTTGCCAACACTGTAATCCTGCAAATCAAACAAAAACAATACAATCAAATTTACTAACATCACTATGAGAACACACAAAATTTCAAGTTTCAAGTATCATAAGTGATGTATTTTAGTAGCACATCAACACCCTCAACTTAGAATTGTTGTTTGTCCTCAAGCGATAGACTCAATCTGTATAAGCAGTACAGAGACACATAAACTTCAACCCAATGACACAAACTTCATCATAATCAAACACAGACACCCACATCTCTTTCCAAATGCATATTTCAAATAGCTATCAAGCAAGCCAACACAGACCAAGACATCTAATAGTGCAACTGTGATAAGTAAAGCAATAACAAATAAGCAGCAATCACTGACCTAGCCATATATCAACAATGCAATGCAAGTGCCTCATTGAAAGAAGTTTCATTTTCACTCAAAATGATGTTTTAAAATTTTAATGCTTAGGACGATACTAGATCACTAACTCTCACAAAAGATATTCAGATACTACAACCAATACCATATGCTTTCCCCTATACTCACGAATGACATTTTCAACTAGTTGGACTAGGATCACTTCAGGACTTACTAGGCTTGTAATGTAGGCTCAGGGGGCTTTGGTATGATACTTTAGAAGCATAGTGACTAATGACCCTCATCGACACTGCATTTTACTACACTTTTTCCCTACCAACCCATATTTTCTTTTATTCTCTCTTTTCCCCCCATTCCAAATCTTTTAGGGTGCTTTAGACTCAAAGTTGCACAGTGCCTTTATTTTTTTCACGATCTTTTTCTTTCTAGCATACTGATTAGGCACTTCTCTCTCTCTCTCTTTTACACCCTTTTTAATTATTTTTTTCCCTTTTTTTGTATCACTAGTTTCCCCTTTATTTTATGATTTTCTTCGCACTATCCACCCTCAACTTAGATTTTTGGCCTGAGTTGAGGTGCACATCATCCATCCTCAAAACCAGAGCCACTTTTGAATAGCCACCCTCAACTTAGGCTTTTGGCCTCAGTCGAGGTGCACAATGTTCAAGGAAGGACCAGGGCCAAGTTTTGGACTTATCATTAATCAAGGTAGGGTTACTTGGATATTTACAAAGAAAGAGATCAATTTTAGGCTCAAACACAGGGATCAATGAATATGTATCACATTTGATTGGTTATTTCAGGCTAAGTAGACTTGTTAAGAACAACGACCTAATATCCTTTCCTAACCCACTAATTTACAGTGTAAGTCAGAGTAACAGGGCAAGTTCTGAATTGAAACGCAGTACTTTATCATGCAATTAAGCTCACTCACACATGACACTACTTACATGTTAATACAAACTATCAGATCATATTTTTTATCATAATATGGTCTAACTTATCAGAACAAGCACTGTCAAACAACTAATCATGCAAGGTTGCTATCTAAACTAACCAACCATAAAATTTGGTGGGTATCAATTTTCAATAAAACCATAACTATGCCATGGATATAAGTATTGTATGCTATTAATACTACCTAACATCCTAAACATGCAGTTCAACAGAAAAATATATATTCGTAGGGAAAACAAACACAGGCAAGAAAATCCTTTGGACTCAAAAAATTGGGATAGTTATAGGCCAATGTTATTCAATCTTCACTTGGGCCTATAACTACCTACACCCCATCGAAAAAGATGTGCATTGTCCCCAATGCACACAAAATATCATATAAAGAACTGGGGTCAAAAGAGAACATACCTGGGTTCCTAAGCGCCTCTCTCAATCTGGCTCTATCCACCCTCCATAGGCCTAGTGAACTTTTCGACCGTCGAAGCCTGCACAGAGGGTCCAGCACCCCTCGCTCACTCAAACTCCCGAGCAACCTGAATCTCCTCATCCTGCCTCAATCTCGTATGGGAAACTTCTAACTCCTCCTCTTCTATCAACCCCATCTCAAAATATATCACATCAATATTATCTGTGTGGGGTCTATTATCGAGGAAAGGCAGTGGGGGCTCCTTCGGAGCAAAACGATCAACCACTGACTCATCTAACATAGTCGGTGGGATGTCAACAGGGGCAGCCAAAGCTGCAGTCATATCGGCCCAAAGCTACTGAATCTCCATCTAGATAACCGACATATCGATGGCCTCGCTGTGCTGAGGCTCCGCTGGACCCACCTATCAAAAACATCTATGCGGGCATCCATGGGATTGAGATTCTCTCGAATAGCTGTAACCGTGTATGCTTGCATGAGGGTCTCCACATCAGAGAGAACCTGGTAGATCCAGACTGCTGTAACAATTGAGTCATTTATGACTTAGTGCGGACTTGTTACTGTGCTAGGGCCTGAAATAGTACCGAAGACACAAAGATAATGCCTGCGAGTGTTAAAGTAGATACCTTGGCCACAGAAGTAGGAATATCAATAGTGGGCCCCCTCTTCACATCTGTCTTAGCCTTTGGGGGCCCTCAGTAGTAGGTGCAGCAGCAACAACAGTAGTATATGGCTCAAGCAGAGGACTTGGAGCGAACATCTCTGACATAGGTACCTGAGGCCTCGGTGCTCGCCGAAGTTCAACTGGATTTTCATCAGCCTTGATTAGGCTGGCATCAAGTGTATGCTGAACCTCTACAAGCACATCCACGTGATGAATGACATCCACCTCCACAACTAGGTATAATCAGTGATCAAGCACGAATTCACAAAAAGCTTAATTGTATCATAAAATGATACAGCACCAAAGGGCATCAGTACATGGAATATACGGTATGTAAAATGGCCAAAATAGGAAAAGGTCAGGATTCATTGCTCAAATCATAGGATAAATGTTGAAAAATAACTTAATGATATAAATGATGCAAAATAATTAAAATATCTGATTTAATGCATAAATAAATGCAACTCTGTCTGCATTTGAATATAATATAAATCATAACTTGGGGAGTTTCTCTATCCGACAATCATCACTATGAGCCTCGTGATGATACAAAGTCCTGCCCACGTTGCCAGAGTCAGACTATACCTTGTCGGGGTAAAGGATGAAGTGTTGGGGATCCATATAAACTGGGTCATCTCATTGGCAAATGAGAAATTGTACATCTGGTACAATCCAATCTTACGCTAGCTATGTAGTTTATGGGGTTTGAGTTATCTGAACTCGTACCTGATATCGCTCAGGCCACACCTTCTTTTGAGGTAAAACGATCGCTGTCAAGTATTTAACCTAACCAAGGTTAGGGTTGAATCCCATGAGGAATATGGTAGACTCCAGAGTAGTTTAGTTGTAAAGTGGATTGATTAATCTAATTATCTCCCTAGATAGAAGAAAACAAATGGGGGATTTGCAAATTAAACTAAGTAAAACTATACTAATGTGGTTGAGATGTATTCGATAGGAGAGCTAACTAGGGTGATGTTTTCTCCATGGATCCTTAACTTGGTATTATTGGATACATGAAATATTTTTCAGTGTATAGGTGTAGGAAAGTAAGCTAGGTTCACCTAAATCCTTGATCCGACGATTAGGTAAATTTCATCACGGAACTTGATCCGTCTCCGTGATGTGGTTATACTAACTCTTACTTTTATCCTAGTACAACCTCTCCTTAATTCAATTAGATTGATTAGATGAGAAAAAGCTCAATTGCCTCTTGTTATTTACCTCTTTTCCTGTGAATCGGGTCGGTTTACATAGGTGACCCATGATCCCAAAAAGTCTTACATCCCCCATTTCGTACATGGTGGACAAGATCCGAATTAATATTACATTAACTAAATGCACAATTCATACCACAAATAGTTCATGTGATCTGCGAGCATAAAGGCTTGCCATTAAGGTCTTATAAACCTTATATAGGAATTCAATCATGTACGAAAAGAATCCAATATTATCATTATTGGTATCCTCATATTAATAGTGGATTCTTTTTGTACGTGATTGAATTCCTATATAAGACTTATAAGACCTTAGTGGCAAGACTTTATGCTCACAGGTTGCACGAACTATTTTGCCATATGAATTGTGTATTTGGTTAATGTATTATTGACTCGGGTCTTGTACATCATGTACAAAGTGGGAGATGTAAGATTTTTTGGGATCATGAATCGCCCATGTGAACTGACCCGATCCAATCACATATCCAATCTGTGAGTTATAAATATATCTGATTTTAATATTAAAAGTGGTACAATTAAAATAATAGTTGTCCAATTTTATCCTTTAGGATAAGATTTGATAGTTACTGTCCAACTCCTTTTTTGAAAAGGAGAGAGGGAACAATTTTTTAACTGTTCAACCACTTTCCTATTTGCAGGAGGACATGTGGTCTCTTAAAGGGAGTTGGGGACGGAAGTTACTACTTTTGAAAATTATAGGAGAAGTACATAACAGTAAAAAGAAAAACTGAGAAAAACCAAAAAAAAAAAATTTTTGATCCTAAATTCATCAATTTACACAAGAGATATTTAGTTCGTGGACTTTAATCCAGATTCCTAGTGAGAATGGAAGAATATCTAGGACAAAATTCACTAGTGGCAACAACAACAATCACTGCGAAATGAAAAAATACATAATCTGTTGTTCTTTCTCCATTATTTTTTTCAACAAAAGGTATCAGAGAATGATTGAATTATTTGAATATTCCATGTTAAATGGTTGAAATTCATAAAGGTTATGTGTTTAAGATGAAATTTTATCGATTGGTGATGTTTTGACGAGTTTTACAAAAGACAAATTCTGTTTAGGTTCATTTTGACTATAGTTTATTAATTATTTTGGATGTAAATTTATTAAGCTCATAATCTACCCATTTGGAACTTTTAGAAAATATATTATAATAGAAAAAGAATTAAAAATGAGTGAGATATGAATTTTTAAAGTTTGGCAGTTTTTGACTGCATTTAGATAGAAATCTACTTCTGTTTATGAAGTTCTTAAAAAATTTTAATAAAACATTTAGCCCAACCACATATAATATCATATGCTACTCATTTTGGTATTTCCAAGACATTATAATAAAGAAACAGATGAAAAATGAATAAGATATGAATTTATGAAAAATAATAATTTTCGACTATTTTATCCGAAAAAACTATTGTTGTTTTTGTAATTTTGGGCTCTACTGATTAAAATTTTTGACATGAATTTTTTTATTTTACTAATGTTTTCATTTTTGGACTTTCCAAAAGCATATTGTAATAGTCAAATGAATTTAAACCGAACAGGTTGCGATTGTTTGAATATTTTGGATAATAAGTTTATCCTATTAAAGTTATATTCATACCTTCAAGCCCTTATATGATCTTTTTGCCTTCTACCAGAAATTTATGACATATATTATCACATTAAAGTGTGTTAACTATATTTATGACTCCTTGTTCCTACTTCAGACATGGCTGAACAGGAACAAATTCGAATCACTCTAAGTGGGAGTTCTGGATGTCGAGTTAAGGGAAAAAGTGGAGTTCACATCGTCGAAGAACATACCTTCGAGAATGAGAGATCATAAAAAATGGTATCTCAAGGATGACACAAGACTTGTTAAGGAATGAAAGGACTATTTGAAGGGAAAGAAAGAAGAAGCTAAAAGAGTTCAAATCTTTTGAGATGTCCTCAACAATTTCAGTTGCTAGCTTTATTCAACTTTTAAAATTAAAGCGTACACAATTGAAAAATTATATGGATTTCTCATATTGGAAAACTTTGGCTATATTAGTAGATTCTCTTCGTGAATCATAGAGAGAGACTAATTAAAGTATATCACGAGATTTGACCTAGCAAACGTTTCAGTGTGTATATACATTATCTCAAATTTAAGAGCAGAGAACTTTATTACAATGACTAGTAACTTTCATTTAGTTTTATTATTCAAACATATGTAATATTTTATTTCTCTCTATATTATGAATATGTGAGTTTTATCATATTTTGAAATCTTTAATGTTTCATGGTACACTGAAATATGATAATGATCCAAGATAAAAAATCTTTATGATTAAGTCTTTAAAGTATAAATACACATTAAAAAATTAGTTTCTAATTTTGGTTACACTTTTGGATCGTAGATGATGATAGGATATTTAAATACCCTTTTGATTTTACATCAAATATGAAACCCTTATTAGAATTTATTTTCTTGAATGTGTATTTCACATGCATAATTGATGAATAAACTTGCGTAAATGTCTCTAAGCTAAATACATGACATCAAAAAGCATCTTCGCTGACTTAAATAAATGTGAGAAATGATATGGTGACAATTATGATGTCTGGATATATAAGATATGGTATATCTTAGATAAGCAAAACACACTCAAAGGTATAAACCATATTCTAAGTCAACCTAAAGAGGGTAACACTGCTCAACACAGAAGAGATCTTAAAGCTTCAATGCTAGAAAAAGGTAGATTCCATTGCATGTGGAATCATTGTAAGTTTTGTGGTTGATGAAATAATTCCTAAATATGAGAATTTTTCTAATGCTCATGTTATATGGACACACTTCCGAGGAATGTATGGGGTTACTTCTATGACACGCCTTAGACAGTTGAAGATCAAGTTTGAAACTTTCAAACGACATTATAATAAAAATATCAAACAACATCTTAGGAAGATGTCAAACATGATAGCACAACTTAAAAGTGCTAGTCACGTTCTATCGGATGAGCAATAGGTTCAAGAAGTGATTCGGTACCTTCCTAATAGTTGGGAACATTTAAAGGTTAACTTGACCTACAATGAAAGCATAAAAACGTTTTCTGATATTGTGCGACATGTTGAACTTGAATACGAGTGGCTTGGTGCTGTTAAAGTTACTACTAATGCCTTTGTGACTGAATCAAGTGATATGAAATCTTCAGACTTCAAGTGCAAGAAAAATTGAAAGAAGAAAGGAAAGAGTAAGGAGACCGAGGAAGGACCCTCTGAGAAAAAGTACAAACCAAATTTCAAGAAAAGAAAATTATTTTTTAAGAAAAGAGAAAAAAGAAAAATGAAGTGCTATAATTTCTAAGTTCTGGGACATTTCACTCACGAATATACTGAGCCAAAAAATATAGCATTCCTAAATGCATCTGCTGATTGAGTCTTATCTTATGTGGTTTATAAACTTAGCATATACTGACCATGTGAGTCAAAATCGAGAAACGTTTCTGGAGTTTTGTCGAGTTTCACCTAAATAAAGGTGGATATGTATATAGGAAATAATACTAAAATAGACGTCAAGGGAATAGGCACTTGCAAAATAGACTAGTATGGTGGCCGATCCTTGATGTTGCATGATGTACTATTTGCTCCAGAGATCCGACAAAACTTAGTATCTATCTCCGTGTTTTTAGATGTTGGTTTCAATTTATTTTTTGGTTACACCGGTATAAGAATAACACTAAATAATATTTTTTATGGTTTGAACTTCTTTATGATTGTTTTATAGTTTTAGATTGTAATCTTTTGACTTATGGCTAGTATGTTGACCGTTGTGTAATGACATGTTCTTCAAATAATAATAATATAGATGTTGTTATATGACATGCAAAATTAGGTCACAGAAGGACATGTAAGTCTTTTACTTAAAATTGAATTACCTTATGAAAATTATTTTTCTGGAAAGATTATATTGAAAACATCCAAGAAAGCTAAGAGAGCTAACTTCCTACTTCAATTAATCCATTTTGATACTTGTAATCCAATGAATGTGAATACAAGGTCTAATGCCACATATTTCATTACTTTTATTAACGATTTCACCTGCTTTTTTCATGTCTACTTGATTACTCATAAATAGAAAGCACTTGATTGCTTTACAAAATATATGAATAAAATTGTGAATAAAATAGATAAAAGTATAAAGGTTCTAAGAACCGACCGAGAACATGAATATTTATCAAATCTATTTAAAGAATTATGTAATGAAAATGACATAATTTGACAATTAACTACTCCTTACACACCTCAATAAAATGTTGTGGCTGAAAGAAGGAATAGGACATTATTGGATATGATAAGGTCAATGATAGCAGAAGTAAATTTACCTATATCGTTTTGAGGAAGATGCACTATTGACTGTTCCCTACATATTGAATAAGGTGCCTTCTAAATCAGTAGCTTTCACTCCTTTTGAACTTTGAAATGGTCATAAAATAAACTTGAATGGTCTATAATCTTGGGGTTGTGCTGGATATGTTAAAGATCATTTGGGTGAGTTTTATAAATTAAGTTCAAAAGAAAGGAAATGTATCTTCATAAGATTCTCAGAATTCTCCAAAGGGTATGTGTTCATTGATGAATTGGAAGATAGAAGTGTGGCTGAAATTGAATTATGAGATGTCAGATTTTTGAAAAATAATTTTTTCAAAAAGGTGATATAATTGAAGGCGAACCTCTCTACGAAATATTGAATTTAGAAGACAAGATAATATCACCAGATATCTTTGATAGGACAATTGATCTATAAATAATTTCTGCTCTTAGTGGAAGTTTTGAATCCCAAATTTCTATTGAGGAATCTGAACTAGAAAAGGAGTACCTAAATGATCTGATAAGATTGAAGATTATATTTTCTTTGTATCTCCCATGAAGTTAGATGAACCTAACACTGTGGCTGAGGCTTTATCAAGTCATGAAATGGATGAATGGTTAAAAACAATGAAAGAAGAATTAGAGTCCTTAAAAACTAACAAAGTTTGGGATCTAGTTGAACTTTCACAAGGACGTAAAGCTATTGAGAATAAGTGAATTTTCAAATTTAAACATATATCGAATGGGTCAATAGAGAGACACAAAGCTTAACTGATGGCTAAAAAGTTTACTCAAGAAGCTAGAATAGATTATAAGGAAACCTTTTCACCAGTTGTAAAGATTATCTCTATACGACTACTTTTGGCTATTGTTGCACGTTTAGATCTAGAATTACAACAAATGGATTTGAAGGGTGCTTTTTCTCAATGGATAATTAAATGAGAAAATCTACATGGAACAACCTGTAGGTTTCTTTTTTAAAAGCCAAAAATAGAAAATCTATAATTAAAATATTAATTTATAACCTAAAGCAATCTTCAAGGTAGTAGTACTTGAGATTCCATAAAGAGGTAATTTCATTAGATTTCTCCATGATAGATAAAGACCATTGCATTTATGTGAAAAGATTCAAAAAAAGTGTTGAATGATATATTATTAGTCAAAAATAATTTAGAATATCTGAAAACTATCAAATCATGACTTTTGAAATTATTTGATATGAAAGATATGAGTGAAGTAGACTATATTGGGTGTGAAGATAAAAAAAGATTGTTCCAAGAATATTTTGAGTTTATCTCAAGAAACATTCATAAAAAAATGTTGGAACACTTTCGAATGAATAGTTGCAAGCCTATGGATACTCCAATATCCAGAAGTGAATCTATAAGCCTAGAAATGTATCCGAAAATTGGAAAAGAAAATGAACAAATGTCTCAAGTTTCATATTCTAGTGCTACTGAAAGTCTAATGTACACTATGTTGTGTACTCATCCAAATATGTGCTATGTCTTAGGAAAAATATCAATCTAATCCTATAAGTGATCATTGAAAAGACAATGAAGAAAATATTCTAATATCTAGAGGAAACAATAGACTATTCACTATGTAATGAACTAATTTATTTGAAAGGGGTCATACAGATGCCTATGATTAAACTATTGACATCTGTTATGTTCTTACTAAATGGTGGTACATTTTCGTGAAAAGAGTAAGAAATAACCTAGAACTTCATGGCTTATGCATCAATAATGCAATAAGTTGTTTTGGTTAAAAGAGATCCTTTAAGCATTTGAATATTGCAAAGAATTCAAAAGGTCCCATGACTTTATATTGTGATAGTAGGGTGGCTATCGCATATACAAAGGATCCTAAGTATCATAACAAAGTCAAACACATTGATATGAATTATAATTTTGTGAAAGAAATAGTAGCAAGTGGATAATTGAATTTACAATACATTCCTACTCGTGAAATGATAGTTGATTCCTTTACAAAGGCAATATCTAGAGACTTGTTTGAGAAGCATGTTAAGTCTCTAGGATTGCATAGAATATGATATATATTGTAAAATAATTTTGTTATTATAACATTCTCATATATATAAGATTATTGAATTTATACCTTAAATGCATATGGTAATATTTTAGAAATAAAATATATCGGACAAGTTGCGAGATTGGTTCTCTCACACGAGCAATTGTCTCTTATGTTGGGGAATGTGAAGAGATAATTATCACTATCATATTATGACTTATTTTGGAAATAAGACAAGAGTTTCTCTAAGAAAATGAGTTTGAGGATACTTGTAGAGAGAAACTTGGGTCAGATATCGAAAAGTGTCTAGATCAAGGTCTGTATGATGTTGATGTGAGATACATGCACCTACATAAGGTGAGAACATCATCACACGTGTTTCATACCACATGTGTTAAGAGACCAAGGGATTAGTGAAAGAATAATCCCTATTTCTTCATTTTGTTAGACCTTGAAAAGTCAAAGTTGAACATTTCAATAGAATATCCTTTGACCTTTTACTGTTTCTTAAAGTTTCAATCAATGTTTCTACTTTAGAATGTTAATAATAGCTATGTATGATTTGGCAATGCAGTGCATGTCTAGAAAAGTAGTTGATTTGAAACAGATAGATTTGAGTAGAAAGGAAAGCCTATAAAAATAAAATAATCTGACTTATGTACACAAGTCAGCTATTACACCGACTACGTTGATGTCGAGTGTAATTATGTATATGAAGTGGAATATGAACTTAGTTCACCTCTTGAAGAGGCTGAAGGATTAGATGAGTTGTAAGATTTGTTTTGGATCATGGATCACTCATGTGACCAACCCGATCTAATCTTAATTGACCTGTGAGTCATGAATAAATCTGATTTTAAGATTAAAAGTTGTACTGTTAAAACAATAACTGTGCAATCTTACTCTTTAGGATAAGATTGGATAGTTACTATCCAACTTCTTTTTTGAAAATGAGAGAAGGAACAATTTTTTAACCGTCCAACCACTCTCCTATTTGTATGAGGACACATGGTCTCCTAAAAGGAGTGAGAGAGGGAAGTTACTACTTTTGTGAGTTGTTGGAAAAGCACATAATAGCAAAAGAAAAATTGAGAAAAATTAGAGAAAGAATTTTGGTCCTAGATTCATCAATCTACGCAAGATGCATTTAGTTTGTGAGCATCAATCTAGATTTTCTAGTGAAAACAAAAGTAGATTTGGGGCAAAGTTCACTTGGTGGCAATAACAACAACCACTACGAATCGAAAAGGTACACAATTCATTGTTCTTACTCAATTATTTTTTCAATAAATGGTATCAGAGAATGGATGAATTATTTGAACATTCCATGTTAAATGGCTTAAAATTCATCTATTTATGTGTTTAAGATAGAATTTTATTGATTGGTAATGTTTTGAAGAGTTTTACAAAAAAATAGATTCTGTTAAGGTCCATTTTGGTTGTAGTTCATTAATTTTTTGGGCCTAAATTATTTAAAATCATAATCTACTCATTTAGAAATTTTTGAAAATATATTATAAAAAGAAAAATAAATTAAAAACAAATGAGATATGAATTTTTAAAATTTGGCAATTTTTGATTGCATTTAGATGGAAATCTGTTTGTGACTTTTTTGAAATTTGCTTGTCAAAATTTTAGCCCAAAACATAGTATTCCATTCTACTAGTTATTCAAATGAAAAACGACAAATATATGAATTTATGCAAAAAGGCAGGTTTTTGCTATTTTATCCAAAATAATTATTGCTGTTTTTGTGATTTTGGGCTCTGTTGGTTGAAACTTTTGACTTGATTTTTTATTTTCATAATCTATTTGTTTTAGGCTTTTTGAAAATATGTTATAATAGTCAAATGGATCTAAAACGACACATGTTGCAATTGTATGAATATTTTTGTAATAATTTTGTCCTATTAAAGTTATATTCATACTTTCAAGCCCTTTTATGATTTTTTTAAATCTTTTACCAGAAATTTATGATGTGTGTTATCACATTAAAGTGTGTTAACTGTATTTCTGACTCCTAGTTCTTATTTCAAACATGGCTAAACTGGAATAAACTCGATCACTTCAAGTGGGAGTTCTAGATGCCGAGTCAAGAAAAAAAGTGAAAGTTCACATCGTCGAAGAACATGTGTTCGAGGAAAAGAGATCATAAAAATTAATGTCTCAATAATGACACAAGAATTATTAAGGAATGAAAGGTCTATTTGAAGGGAAAGAGAGAAGAAGCTAAAAGAGTTCAGTCTTTTAAGATGTCCCCAATAATTTCAATTGCTAGATTTATTTACCTCTCTGAATTAAAGTATATAGAACTGAAAAATTATGTGGATATCTCAGATTAAGGAGTTTTGGCTAGCTATATTAGTAGATTTCCTTCATGAACCATGGAGAGAGACTTATTAAAGTATATCATGAGGTTTGGCCTAACGAATCTTGTAGTGTGCATACATATTATCTCAAATTTAAGCAGGGAGGACTTTATTACAAATGACTTGTAATTTCATTTAGTTTGCTTATCCAAACATATGTAATATGTTGTTTCTCTCTTTAATATGAATATGTGAGTTCTATCATATTTTGTAATGTTTGATATTTCATGGTAAACTGAAATATGATAATGATCCAAGACTTAAATTTTTTTAGGGATTAAGTCTTCATAGTATTAATACACATTAAAAAAATTAATTTCTAATTTTGGTTAAACATTTGGATCATAGATGATAATTGAATATTTAAATACCATTTTGATTTTATACCAAATGTGAAATCCTTATCAGAATTGATTTGCTTGAATGTGTATTACACATGCATAATTGATGAATAAACTTGTGTAAATGTATTCACGCTACAAAAATAGCATCAAAAAGCATCATTGTTGACTTAAATAAATGCGAGAAACTAAATAGTGACAATTATGACATCCGAAGTCGTAAGATATGATATATCTGTATTGACCATTTTTGACTAAATTACTATTTATCCTTCTCAAAAGTTGTCTTGAGTCATATTTGGTCGAGTCTAAAAGTCGGATTTTCAAAATCTTCTAGAAAGTTGGAGTTTTGCAAAAGAAAGAGTTTTCAAAGGCTTAAAGTTAACAATTTTGAGTTTTGAGATCATTTTGAGTTTTGAGTGTCAAAATTCGATTCCATCAGTTCCAGAATGTCAAATCTAGTCTAGGAAAACTTGCAGAAATGAATTAAGAGTTAAAATGGAGATTTTAGGACCAAAGTTGCAATTCTAGTTAATTTTGGATCACAGGTTGGACTCTGATCAACATTTGAGGTTCGAAAGCTTGTATTGAAATTCCATCAGTTCCAGTGGTTCCGAGTAGTAAAACTAACGCTAGAAATGGCTTCATTGCAATTTTTAGAGCTTTCATGAATATTTTGAGTTTTTGAGTTTGAAACTAGTTTAAATGATCTTTCTCGGGTTCGAGACCACAGGGGTTCCAGATTTAAATTCTGACGGTTCCATTGAGTCCGGATCATAGCTTCTTGTAGGATTTCATATATTATTTGTGTTCACGAGTTCCGAACGAATTCCTGAAGAACCAGTTCTTGTCTTTGGTTTGCTGTGTTTCACTGGTGCAACTTTTTTGGTGCAGGTTTTGGGTAACCCTCCAAGATCGTGATCAAGGCTTCACGTTCGCGGAGGTCAATGCATTTAGACCTCTGAGTTTGCGGAATGGGGTTCACATTTGCGGAGTAGTGGCGTGTGATGCTTTCCAAGCCTCCGCGTTCACGGGGTACACTCCCTTGTTCGTGGAGTGCTAGTCCTCTCTGACCTTCGCGTTCGCAGAGTGTTGTTCATGCTGAACAATTTGTCTTTTTAAACTATGGGATTTAAATCCTTTTAATCATTTTTGACATTTCCAAACTCGTTCTAATTTTAGGATTTTAATGGTGTAAATTTGAGATTTTTGGATATGGATTTTCTAAACTTGAATCGTTGATTTCTCCCTCATCTTAACTTCATTTTCGATATCATTTTCACCGTTGAGTTCCTTATTACATGGAGAATATTTTTATTTATTAATTCTTTAGATTCTGACTATGTTTTTTGGTATGAAATTTTTGATCATTTTACCCTTTTTCTCCGAATTGAGTGATTTTAATGTCATTAGATTTGTTATGTGATTGTGATGCCATATTTAAATAGATTGTGGTAATTTAGAGTACCAAAAGAGGGGGAAGGCGACAATTTTGACTTGATTTAGGTCTTTACTTAAGGCAAGTAGATTTCTAACCTTTTGTTAAGTATGATTGAACCTTGTATGCTCATATTCATATGGAATTGAGTATTTTGAGAGTAGAATTGTACCATTGTAGGCTTGATCCTGACTATTCATATTGAATACTTACTCATACGTTGATACATCGATCTATAAATAAATGGTGATTATGTAATATATGTGACCTCGTGAATTAATCGTTATTGATAGTGAGCTAGTGTACATATTGTTATATGATCGAGATATTGAGATATTGATGATATTGAGACACCAATGAGATTGTGATATTGATGATATTGAGACACTGATTCTATTTAGATGTTGATGGTATTGAGATATTGATATCATTATGATGATGACATTGTGATGTAATTGTGATCATGTATGTTGTATTTATTATTATCTGTGCATTGATACTTGTGATGGCTACATTGAGAGATGAGAAAGGTAATATGTGGGTTGGTGGTCAAGGTGTCTACCGGTTGAGTCCGAGGTCTCTTCTGGATGGTTTGAGTTCTCTTTCGAGCAGTGAGCTTAGTTCGAGTTCTCTTCTAGGCATTGAGAGGTCTTTTCTAGGTGGGTGAACATTAATTAAGGTATTTGCTAGTAGTGTTCATGGATACACAGATATGTCCCCTATGGATTTTGACTGCGGCAGACAACCATATCTGATTAATGGTTGTGTATGACAGGACAAACATGCATCACTATTATTTGATATTGCATTGCATGATATGCACCTCATGTCATTCACTTCATCTCACATCATACTTTGTTGATATTGTTGTTTGTTGTACATTTATATCATCCCTGATGGGAGTATGTGTTGGATATACTAGTATTCTTGTGTATTGAGATATCATGTCAAATGATGAGGATATTTATATGATTGTGATCTGTATATTATATTGTGTTGGACTTTTCTGAGTGCAGATTTATAGTTCGGCGGATTATGATTAAGATTCAGGGAGTTACTTGTATTCTTTATTGTTTTACCTTGTATTAGTTCCATTTTGCTGAGTACCTTGTTATTTGTACTCATCCCTTGCTATATTTTTTATAGGTTGTGAGCCCAGTCTATTCTGCTAGATTTTCTCTTTGTTCGGGATTGAGATTTTAGATATTTCTCGAGGTAGATGCTTATATCCCCAACAGACCTTCGAAGAGTCCTTATTATGTTGCATTCGATTTGAGGACTAGACATTTGAGACTTATATATCTTTTGAGTATTCTATATTTATAGGCTTGTACATATGACACCAGTTCTTGGGATGATTGTAGTATTTTTCTTCCATATTTATTTACTTTTTAGACTGTTTATCTTCCATTTTACCTATATTCGTTAAGTTGTTGAGTTGGGTTGACTCACCTTGGTTGGTTAGGTGAGTGCCATCAAACTTGAATTTTTGAGTCATGATAATATCTTAGATGAGAAAAATGCACTCGAAGACATTAAATCATATTCTAAGCCAACCTAAAGGGGGTGACACTACTCAACTGTAATGACCTCGAAGGTCATTTTTTGTATTTTCAATCAAATTATCATTTTTCCCTTCCCAAAAGTTGCCTTGAGTCATTTTTGGTCAAGTCTAAAAGTCAAATTTTGAAAACCTTATAAAAGTTGAAGTTTTTCTAAAGAATGAGTTTTAAAGGCTTACAATTAAAAATTTTGAGTTTTGGGGTCATTTTGAGTTTCAAGTGTCGGATTGTGATTCTATCAATTCCATCAGCTCTAGTGGTTCTGGATGGTGAAACTAACGCTATAAATGACTTCATTTTAATTCATTAGAGCATTCAAAAATATTTTGAGTTTTTGAGTTCGAAACTAGTTTAAATAATCTTTCTCGGGTTCTGGGCTAAGGAGGTTTCAAATTTGAATTTTGATTGTTCCATTGAGTCCAAAATATTGGTTCTAATAGAGTTCCATGTTTGGTTTGTGTTCACAGAGTTTAGAATGAATTACGAGGGTCCATATCATATTTTTATTGAAGATGTATAGTGCTGGTATAACAGGTTTTGGTGCATGTCACATTGTTCTCTGCATTCGTGGGCTTGAGACCGCACTCGTGGAGGTCTGGGTATATTACCCTCCGCATTAGTGGGCCTCACTACCACATTTGCGAAATATTTTGCAGTGGACCTTCGCGTTCACGGACCTTACTGCCGCATTTGCGGAGGGTTAATTCTCCGTGTTCTTTATGTTTGCGAACCTCACAAATTTCCCCTGATTAGTTCCAGTCTTTAAAAGATGTGTTTTAATCATTTTCCACCATTTTAACAATCCAAGTTTCGTTTTAGAGAGGGATTTCAAATATTTTCAAGGCAAATTGATTAGATAATATTTTCTAACCTATTTCATTGATTAGTTTGTGTTTTTAACTTATAATTTGAGATTTTTAATGGTGGAATTTGTGGATATTTCGGACTTTAATTTTTAATTGATGATTTCTACATCATCATAACTCCGTTTTGGAAATGGTTTTCACCGTTGGACTCCTTGTTACTTGGAGAATATTTTCTTGTATTAATTTTCAAATTTCCGTAACTTTTCTTAGCATGAAATTTTTGACTATTTTACCCTTTTACTTTGAATTGATTGATTTTTGTGTCATTAGATTCGTTATGTGATTGTGATGCTATATTTTGATAGATTTTTGTCATTCGGAGTATCATAGAAAGAGAAAATCTTTGGATTTGATTTGATTGTAAACTTTATCTAAGGCAAGTGGTCTGCTAACCTTTTATTAAGTATGATTGAACCATGTATGCTTCTATGTTTATGCGATTGAGTATTTGAAGACACCAATTGGGGATAGAATTGTACTATTATAGGCTTGATTGTTGAGTTTCGATTTGAACAATTGGAGATGTTGTGAATTCTTATACTTGTGCCTTTATTGTGCAGAATGTACACATTGTTGTTGATTTTATTATTTTGATGAGATTGGTAGTATATTGTGAATACTTGTGCACTTGAAAATGATTTGGCTTTTATTGTTGAAATATATGTTACATATGGACATCTTGCATATTCTATTTCCATGAACATGATTATTGTGCCATTATTATCTACTTGCTTGATGATGAAAACCAAATGGGAAATAGTTCCAGCTAGAGAAAAAGAAAAGAAATGAAAAGCCAAAGGGAAATGATTCCAGCAAGAAAAAAGAAAGAAAAGAAATGAAAAGCTGAAACGAAATAATTCCAGCTAGATATCAAAGTAAAAGTTAAACGGAAATGGTTTCAGCTAGTGATGTCGCCAAAGCTACACCTCTTTTTAAGGATAAAGCGATCACTGTCAAGTAAATAACCTAACCAAGGTTAGGGTCAAACTCACAGGGAATAAGGTAGACTCCAAAATAATTCAATTGTAAAATAGAGTGATTAACCTACTTATCTCCCGAAAGGGAGGGGGCGGGTTTGTAATTTAGAGTAAAGAAACCTAAACTTAAGCAAGTAGTGTAAAATCAGTAGAAGAGCTAACTAGGTTGATGTGTTCCTCATGATTCCCTAATTCGATATTACCAGATAATTGCAATCTTTTCCACTGTGTATATGCAGAACGGTAAGTTTAGTTTACCTAAAACCTTTAATCCAACGTAGAGATAAAATTCACCATGGGGTTTGATCCACCTTCGCGGTGTGACATTGCTAACCCTTACCTATAATCCCAGTACAACCTCCCCCTTGATCTAGTTTGGTTGATTAGACAAGAAAACATTAGATTCCTATTCACTATGTCCTTGATCCGGCAAGTAACATTAGGTGAGTTCTAACGTTGGCCATCCATTAAAAAACATTTTAGATGAAAAGAATTAATTTGTACATTTATACAAACCTTCCAAGAATCACAAATTATCTGGTTTTACCTTATTAGTTCTTCATGGTTCCCACAACTGTAGTTGTGGATTTATCTACTCATAATTAATGTATTTGCAAGAATCATGATAAAGAATAACATAATTGAGCACTTACATGAATGAATTTAAGCAAAAGAAATCCAACTTTTCAATGAAAATGATAATTACGAATCAAGAACATAAAATATTATTTATCTCTGACTAAAAGTACTAAAAACAATGAACTACTACGAACTCTCTGCCAAACTTATCATAAAATTA
This sequence comes from Solanum aculeatissimum, assembly GCA_038996855.1. Lineage (NCBI taxonomy): Eukaryota > Viridiplantae > Streptophyta > Magnoliopsida > Solanales > Solanaceae > Solanum > Solanum aculeatissimum. The sequence continues at coordinate 5,407 of JBCEWC010001789.1, read as the reverse complement.
GCTAAAAACCTATTTATAATATTTAAAATATAAAACTAATTCAAACTAGGAAAGATGGGTCGGCAGGATCTACGGGCATACTCTACGGGACATAACATGTTCCACAACCCGTAGTCGGACTTTCGTGGACTTCATCTTCAGAACTGGGGTGACTTTTATCTGACCCTTCTATGAGCTATATAAGAGTCTATGACCCGTGGAGGGTTTCGTCTGATGACTTTCTAGCAACTCCCCAATCTCTGATCCTCAATATACAATAGCTAATCTACGACTCGTATAATGATTTATGGCCCATCAACTTGCTCGTAGATTAAAATTTTAAAAATCACCCTTCATTAAAATTTACCGACTCTCTCTCTATGACCCATAGAATAATCCACGACCCGTAAAAGGTTTCGTGAATCCTCAAAAATAGCACTTTCAACATGCTTTGCCCAAAAATTATGCCAACCATGTAATCCAGCAAAACAAATATAAAAACACATCAAATATAACAATATCACTTCAAGAACACACAAAATTCCAAGTTTTAAGCATCAAAAGTGTTATATTTTGGCAGCATATCAACACCCTCAACTTGAAATTATTGCTTGTCCTCAAGCAACGGACTTAATCTACATAAGCAGCACAACAACACACAACCCTTATCTAATGACAAACATCATATCAAACTCAAGAACATATACCCACACTATTCAAAACCACATATCAGATAGCTATCAAACAAACCAGTGCAGATCAATATATTCGATAGTGCAACTCTGACAAGTAAGGTGACCACTGATAAAAAATAATCACTGACTCAGTCTAATAGTAATAATGCAATGTAAAGGCCCTCATAGAAAGAAGTCCCTTCTCACTCTCATAGTGATGTTTTCAGATTCAATACTTGGGACGACACAAAACCACTCACTCTCACAAAAAATATTCAAACACTGCGATTAATACCATATGTTTTTCCCTATACTCAAGAATATGACCTTTGACTAATCAGACTACGATCACTTTAGGACTTTCTAGGCTTGCAACGTAGGCTCAGGGAGATTTAGTGTGATGTTCTGGGAATATGGTGACTGAAGGCCCTCCTTGACAATGTGCTTTTTTACACTTTCATCCTACCAACCTATCACTTACATCACATTCTCCCTTTCCCCCCTCATTCTAGGCCTTTTTAGGGTTCTTTATTTTTATTTTTCGCTCATTGCCTTGTACTTTCACATTCTTTTGTTTTATCACAATAATTACATAATTCTTTCTTTTTCTTGCTCCCTTTTAAACATTTTTCTCCTTTTTTGTATCACTAGTTTCCTTCTCATTTTTCATGACTTGTCCTTACCCCCGCCACCCTCAACTTAGGCTTTTGGCCTGAGTTGAGGTGCACAATATCCATCCTTTGAACTAGGTCCACTGTGGGTAGCCACCATCAACTTAGGGTTTTTGATTCATCTAGTGCTTTAATTGCTAGGAAAAGTGTCCTTAAGGCCTTACCTATGTTATAAACTGGTGTTATTTTGTTGTTTTATGGCTAGGGAAGGTTTTGGACAAAACTTTGATGCAAAGTGGTAGAAAGAGGCCAAAACGTTGGCAAAACAGAAGAAATATGGCTTGAGTCTCACCAATTGCACTTGGAGACTCACCAAATGTACTCGAAGAATCGCCCATAGGGAGCTAGATCTCGCCAAACACACTATTGAGTGAACTAACTAAGAAGGATGAAACAACGAGAAAGAATGTTGGTCAGTGACTCATCAACTTGGAAAAAAGAGATGAACAATCACTCGCCAACTCCTCCAGAAAATACAACCATTAAAGACAGTGCAAGGGAGAGAATGATCTACAATTGGCGACTTGCTGACTCAGTTCGGCGAGCTCGATTTATTTTGCCAAATCATCCCACAACTATGGATAAGATGAAGAAGAAATAATTACAAAAAGATGTTAAGGGAGACTCGCCAACCTAGTCAGCGAGTATGATCTAGCTCGCCGAGTCATTCCAAAAAGTTTTGGTTGAAATTGAGATGCAAAAGGGTAGAAAAGGAGCAAAGAAGACTCATTGACTCAGTTGTCGAGCTCAATTAATATCGTTATAGGAAAAAAATTCCTGACTATAAATAACTCAATTTTAAAAGGTTCAGGAGAGTTTTTGTGAGAGAATACACTAATACGTCATTCTTGAGAGTTTAGAGCTATGAATTTAAGGGTTTTGTATTTAGCTTTAGTTGTTGAACAGTCAATATCATGAAATTGCAATCAATTGCAATTGATGAACATGAATTTTGTATAATTTCAGTTTTTACTTCCATATCTAGCTAAATCCCCAAACTTCAAGGGGGATGTAATAGTTGAATTTGTAGATTTTCTTTATGGGTGTTTGATAATTGCTTAATTATTGATTGAATAATTATGGGTTTCACAATTTCTCCATGTTTTATTTATGAATTAAGATTGAAAACTTAATTCTAGCTTAGATCTTCATGCATGATTGAGAGGGTTGTATGGAGTGGGTGAAATTGATAAATGACTATTAATTTATGTTAATATAATTACTTACTAGAGATAGTAATTACGCTGAGGTGTTAGGTGCTTTGCATCGTAACCTAAACTTATGATTGAGAAAGTGAGGTTTGATAGGTGGTATATTTTTTAGAGTTGCATATCAAATTGTAGTCTCACCCAGCCTATCTATACGATTCAAATAACTTTGAGCATTGTTAACACTTAGCTTAAATCTACTAGTTTAACAATGCATTTTTCCCATAGAAGAACTTTTCCAAATTTGAGTACGAACAAATTTTATCAATCTAGTTTTAAATCTTAACTGATTAAATATAATTACATGTTTACATTAACATTTTTTATATTATACACTTCACAACTCTAGATCACATTATTACTTCTCAATTGAACTTTATCCTTGCGCATTCCCTGTGAAAACAACCTCAACCTAGTTGGGCTTATATTTGATTGAAGATCGTTCATCTGAAATAGTTTGAGATGTTGTGAATGTTATCACATAATGGCACCATTGTTGGAGAATGACGTTTAGATATCGTTTGAAGAAGTTTTAGTGTAAATTAGTTTTGTGAAATGAATTAGCTTATTAACTTTCTTTTTCTTTGTTGATTACAGGTAAAACTTTAGTGTCCACGGTAGTGTTGCTAGGACACAAGTTAGGTAGATAAACAATATTGGAAACATGAATAATGTGAATTTTCATGCCCTTGGAAATGTCATAGCTATTCGCTTGCCTCCAATAATGGTAATATTGTTTCATGTAGTGGGAACAATGCTTTTATTGCTCCAAATCAAGAGGTTCTTTGGACCCTCACTCACGAGGACCCTCATGATCGTATTTGCAACTTCCATGATGTTTATAGCCTGTTTTCGTTCAAGAATATATTCAGGAGTTGAACTGGCTCTGATTGTTCCTATTCTCATTGGTTAGGAAAGCCACAGGCTATCTGAGTTTCTATGTGATTTTATTAATTCATTGAAGGAGTTATTTGAAGCTTTCTATGAGAGGTTTTTTCCTCCCCCAAAGATGTTAAAGCTATGAGGCAATATTTTGAATTTCAAATGACTTGATGGTGAACGATTACATGAGACATGGTTGAGGTACCAAAAGTTGTTGATGTAATGTTTGAATAATGGGGTACTCGATTATCTCTTGTTACAATACTTCTATAGAAGTCTCAACTCTATGAACAAAGGTATCGCAAACTGGCTAGTCCGTGGTGGTATCATGAGGCAAAAATTTGAAAGAGCATTAGAGTTACTAAATGAGATGAAAAAAATTAACCGAGCATGGTACATTGGGATGATATGGTTACTCCACTCACATTGGGTTTGACAAAGGAACAAGTTGAGAAGAATCAAGAAAAGGATGAGAATATGGCAAAAAAGATGACTCAGCTCAATTTGTTGACTAAACACATCATAGGTAGTAAGAAAGTTGTGAATGATATTGGCGAGAGTGGAAGTTATTCTCAAGATGCTACACTGTTTGATCCTATGTATGGCAAATAGGTTCAATTTTTGTCTAATTAAATAAGGGGTTTTCTTCTAGGTTTTCAAAGACCAGGTGAGAATCAAGGTAAGAACAAAGAGTAAGATTAGAGATATTGTGAAAATAATTGGAGGGATCGTACTGTGGATATAGAGAGGTATTCTTAACCTTAAGGTGATCATTATATTCCTCCCCATGACTATAAAAACCCCATGGAATAAAAAGCTGATCCGAAAAGTTTTTGAATCGAGGATACGTCAGCTCATATATAGTATAAAGTTTAGGGGTTGGATAAGGTATTAAAGGAGATGAAAATTGATTTCTCTTTGTTGAAACAAATGGTTATTGATGTCTCCCAAATTATACCTCTAGCTTGAAGATAAGCAATCGCTGTCAAAATATAAAACATAACAGGGGTTAAGGTCGAATCCCATAGGGAATATGGTCTAGACCTAGAGTAATTACTGATGTGCTGCCAAAATACAACACTTCTAATACTTGAAACTTAGGATTTTGTGTGTTCTCAATGCGATGGTAGTAGATTTGATGTTTTTTTTTGCAGGATTTCAGTGTTGGCATAGTTCTAAGCATGAGATGCAGTTTTGCACTGAAGAGGCAGTTTACGAGACCCTCTATGGGTCATGGGTCACTCTTCGAGCCGTAGAAGGGGTCTTGTTTGTTTGTCTAGTGAAGGGTGCAAATGTGAAGTCTATTCTATGAGACCTGAGCATGAGTCGTGGACCAACATACGGGCCGTAGAGTATCATCATGAACTGAGGCAAGCTGAAAGTGAGGAGTCTCTAATAGCGGCTTAGAAGAGATCCTTCACCGGTCGTGGATGACTTTACGACTCGTGAAGGAGGTTTTGTGGCCATCTTCGTAGCTTAAAAGCCTTTAACGAGACCCCAACTCACAGGTCGTGAACTATCATAGGGTCATATTCAAGGCTCATGACCAGTGCCGATACAGTTATTCTATTTTTTTTGACTCTTTATTTCTATTACTATAAATAGTTTTTAGGTTTTTTTATGAATATACAGAAGAGGAATGGTCAGAGAACGAAGAAAACAAAATACTTGTGAAGATCTTTTGTGATTTTTAATTAATTCAAGTTTGCAATTCCATTGAGTTTCTAGATTTTATTCATCAATTATTGTTGCATAAGTTAATTACTATCCGAACTCGATACTATTTACCAAATAGTACCCTAAGCACCCTTGAGTCGGCGCAACTTAACAGAGTTCCCTAAATAGAGAATTAACCCATAGTGGCACATGGTTTGACGGAAAAGAGTATGGACTCTGTGAAAGCCCATCCTGACTCTAATCCCTCGGTGCTAAGCTCATCCCATGAGAATACATATAGGTACATGCCTCATTTAAATCCGGAAACTTGTACTTG